>VMDO01002320.1:43995-172006 GCA_007922755.1 Pedetes capensis
AAAAAAAAAAAAAAAAAAAAAAAAAAAAAAAAAAAAAGATTAAAGACCTAAAATGGATTAAAAACATAAGAACTAAAACTGCAAAACTACTAGAAGAAACAAAAGAGAAAATGTTCAGGACTTTGGACTTAACACCAAAATCACAGACAGCAAAATCAAAAATAAACAAATGGGGCTACATAAAACTTTAAAAATCTATGTACAAAAATAAACAATGAAAAAGCAACCTACAGAATAATAGGGAATAATTGCAAGTCATGTATGTGACAAGCAATTAATATCCAGAGTATATAAAGAACTTCTACAACTAAACAATAACAAAAATATCCTGACTTTAAAAATGGGAAAAGAACTTGAATAGACATTTCTCTAGAGAAGATATACAAATGGCCAATAAGCACATAAAAACTGCCCAATATCAGTATTCATTAGTGAAAAGAAAATCAAAAGCATAATATGTTATTATCTCATATCCATCAGCATGGCGACTATCAAAAGAACCAAAATTAACAAGTGTCACAGAATGCAAACAAATTGGAACCTTTGTGCATTGTTTATGGGAATGAAAAATGATACAGCTGTTAGTGAAAACAGTATGGTGTTTCCAAAAAATTAAAAATAGAAATACCATATGGTCCAGTAATCTTACTTCTGGATATATAACCAAAAGAATTCAAAGCAGAATCTTAAAAAGGCATATGTATAACATGTTCATCACAGCATTATTCACAATAGCTAACAAATGGAAGCAACCCATATGTCCTTCAACAGATGAACAGCAAAAGAGGATGTGTTGTACATATACAACCAGATATTGTGCAGCCTTAAAAATGGAGGTCTTGCCACATGCTACAATGTGAACCTTGAGGATATTACACTAAGTGAAATAGGCAGTCGCAAAAGGATAAATATGGTGTGGATCCATCCACTCAGATGAGGTATCTAAAATAATCAGTCACAGAAACAGAAAGTAGAAAGGTGGTGACCAAGAGCTAGGGAGAATGGAGAAGAGAAACTAGTATTTAGTGGACACAGAGTTTGTTTTGCAAGGTATAAAGGTTCTAGACAGAGATCTATTGTGTGACAATATGAATATGCTTAATGCTTCTGAACTGTATGTTTGATAATGTTATAGATGGTAAATTTAAGGTTATGTATTTTTTACCTCAATAATATAAGCCTAAGGATAAATAAAGACATTTAGACTTACAATATGTGAACAAATTCATTATCAGAAGACCTGCATTCTAAGGCATGTTAAAAGAAGGGAAATGGTACCACATGAAAATGTGAATTCAGAAAAAGAGTGAAGAGCACCTGAAAGGGCCAAAAATGTGGGTAAATATTTTTCTTATCTAAAAATATTCCTTCAAAGGCAAATGACTATAGAAAGGAAAAGCAACAATATATTGTGTCACTTGTAACATACATAAAAGTAAATGTATGACAACAGTAACACAAAGACCAAGGAGGAAGAAATGAAAGCATAAAGTAACATTTATATGCTATATATCAAGTGGCATAATATAACTTGAAGGTAGATTGTGATGGGCTAAAAGATGTTGCTGTGGGTTGAACTGTGCTTCCTCAAAATATATGTTCAAGTCCATCCCAGTACCTGTCAATGAGTCTCTATTTGGAAATAGTCTTTGCAGGTGTAATCAGAGTTAAGGTCTAATAGGTCATGGTGAACTTTTATCCAATAACTGATGTCCTTATAAGAAAAGGGAAATTTGGGCACACAGACACACCCAAAGAGAAAATATTCATATAGCAAGGGAGCTCCACTAGTTAGGATAATTGACAACCAATGTCTTGAACCAAGTGTTTGAAGACCTTTGTTTCAGTTCTCATCTTCACAGCCTCTTTCTTCATCTTTAAACAAGAGGGGGAAATGTCCACTTAAGAGCTACAGAAATATGAAGGGAAACATCATGTAAGTACTGAAGCTAAGATAGGAATGATACATCCACAAGCCAAGGGACGCCAGCGATTGCCAGCAACCCCTAGATGCTAGTAAAGAAGCATGAACAGATTCTCTCCTTTGTGACCTCAGGTAGGAGCCAACCCTGCCAAAACAGTGATTTCAGACTTCTAGCCTCCACAACAGTGGGAGAATAAATTTATTGTTTACAGTACCCAGTTCATGGTACATTCTTACAATAAATAGTCTTAGGAACTAATACAGATGTACATTATACATACTAAAACAATCACTACAATTTTTAAAAGAAGTATAGCTATCAAAGGAGATAAAATGGAACTTAAAAAACTCCAGGCCAGGCATGGTAGTGCACACCTATAAATCCCAGCAATTCAGGAGATGGAAGGAGGAATATCATAAGTTCAAGGCCAGAGGCAGCCTGCATAACTTAATAAGACCATGTCTCAAAATTAAAAGTTAAAAATGGGCTGGGGGTGCAGCCCAGTGCTACAGCAATTGCCTAGCATGTGTGAGGCCTTGGGTTCAAACCTAGTCTAAACAACAAAGGCAGAATAAAGAAAAGGGGAAATGTAAAATAGATGAGACAAATAGAAAACAAATAGCAAGAAGGTAGATTGGAATCCTATAATATAGAAATCATATTAAATATAAACATATGGAAGTCTAAATACTCCCTCATTGCATTAGATAAAATTAGAGTAAATTAAGTTAAAATTAGATTAAATTAAGTTAGATAAAAACCAAACTCCAGGTACAAACTGCCTATAAGAAACTTACATTAAATATAGCTTAAAAGAATGGGGAAATCTATGTTGCACTAACACTAATCAAGTTATTAGAGTGGCTATATCAATATTAAGCAAGGTAGATTTCATAGCAAATAATATTACCAAGGAATGAGAAGGCTATTTCACAATGGTATAAGGATCACTCGTCCTTAATGTTGATATACATAATAGTGATTGAAAATATGTGAAGCAAGAGCTAATAGAACTGAAAAGAGAAACAGTAAACTCTCCATGGTAACTGGATTGGGTTTAGCTCAATTGATAGAGTGCCACTCTGTACTCTCTGAGGCCCCGTGTTCAATCCCCAGCACCACAAACACAGGAGAAGGACCTGGCAACCCACTCTTCTAACAATCCAGAAACAATCAGCTATTGAAAACCCTATGAAGAGCAGAGAAGCACTAACATAGTGCAGGGCATGGCACAATGTCAGGGAAGTTTTTCTTTCTGTTGTACACAGGGTCACTATGAGTTGGACCCAATTTGACAGCACCTAACAACAACAACAATAATTGATAGAAAAGTTGATAGACAACTTATAGATTATCAATATTGTCTTTCATTTACAGAGGAAGTATCTACAAATATCCCACCCTAATCATAAATTAGATCAAGTTTATAAGTTTGCCCATTTTTTCCTTTCATGTTGAGGCATTATTATGTACTTATAAGTAATTGTGTTTTTTCCTAATGTAAATTTCATTTTATGCTTATGTTATTGTAACTGCTATTTTGCTCATAATTTGTCCTGCACTCATCATACCAGAAGGTATAAGATGCTGGTGAGTACCCCCTCCCCAGAGACCATTAAAAAAAAAATCTTTCAGGCGCCAGGCATGGTGGCGCATGCCTGTAATCCCAGTGGCTTAGGAGGTGGAGGCAGGAGGATCACAAGTTCGAGGCCAGAGGCAGTCTGCATAACTTATTGAAACCCTGTCTCAAAAAGTAAAAAAAAAATGGGCTGAGGGTGCAGCTCAGTGGTCCAGCAGCACAAGCGCAAGGCCCTGGGTTCAACCCCCAGTACAAAAAAAAAAAAAAAAAAAAAAAAACTTTCACTGAATAATATGTAGTGAATTATACTAATATATTTGTTCTCAAACCATTAAAAAAAGAAGAAAAGTTGGTAGAAATTTAGAAGGGATAAACAATATTATCAGCAAAGCATGGTGGCAAGTGCCTATAGTCCCAGCTACTAAGGAGACTGAGGCCACATAGGTAGCATAGCCAACCCTTGTTCCTCAACAACAACAAAAAAATTCCACAATCACCTAATCTGTGCCAATTGATGTTTTCAGGAACTTTTGGGACGACAGAAGAGTATACATTCTATTCTTTTCAAGCACCCATGCAACACTTACCAAGATAGACTCGAACCTGCCTATAAATCTCATTAAATTTTAAAAGAATTCAAATTATACCAAGTATATTCTTTAAATTAGAAATATTAGGAAACCAACACACTTCTAAATAACCCACAGGTCAAAGAAGAAAGGAAAGAAAGAGTCTGTTTAACTGAATCAAAATAATTTACATTTCAAAATCTATAGGCTATAGTTCAAGCAATACTTAGAGGGAACTTCCAATACTAAAAACATGTTAAATGGGGAAAAGATTTCAAATCAATGACCTCACCTAAATATATCCTTAAGAAACTAGAAAAAGAGGAGCAACTTAAATCCCAAGAATAAAAAGGGAAATAATACATATCAGAGAAGAAGAATATTCAAATGGAAAATAGAAAAACCAACAGAAAAAAATAAATGAAACAAAAAACTGAATATTTGAGATTATATTTAAGATTAAGATTTTAACCCATTAGCCAGACTAATCATGCAAAAAGATTCAAATGACCAATATCAAGAAAGAGACATATGACTTTACTCCAGAGCCTACAGATATTAAAAGAGTAATAAGACAATGTCTTGAATAATTTAATCAAATAAAGTTGAAACTTAGGAGAATTGCACATTTCATTTTGTGAAGATTTATGAAGTCCACTCAAAAAGATACAGATAATCATAACAGCTATAAACCTATTATAGGTACTGAATTTCTAGTCAAAATCCTCTTGACTAGGAAAACTCTAGGTTCAGAAGTCTTCACTGGTGAGTTCTAGCAAACATTTAAGGAAGAAATACCAACACGATACAAACTCTTCCCAAAAAATTGAAGAGTCAGAAACGCTCACCAACTTATTTACTGAGGTCCAGCACTATCCGGATATCAAAGCCAGTGAAAATAATGTAAAGAAAGAAACCATAGCCCAATATTCCTCATGAACATGCACGCAAAATATTAACAAAATTTTATCAAACAAAATTCAACAATGTATATAAATACAGCAATATAAATAAAGGATAGCCTCATGAACAACCAAAGTTTATTCCAGGAATACAAAAGCGATTTACACTGAAAAAAAAATCCCCTTCAATATAATTCATTATATTAACACTAAACAAGAATAAATACATGATCAACTCAACAGATATAGAAAAAGCATTTGACAAAACCCAACATGTTAGTGAAAAAAAAAAATACACAAGGGGCTAAAGCAGAAGGATTGTCAGTTTGAGGACAGAGGCAGCCGTGCAACTAAGACCCTATCTCAAAAATAAAAAATAATAAAAGCAGAGGCTCAGGGTACAGCTCAGAGGTAGCCTGCATGCTGTGGATACACAAGGCCCAGGGCTCAACCAACCAGTACTGAAAAAACAAAAATTCTCAGTTTATTAGGAGTAGAAGAGAATTTCCTTAATCTTTTAAAGAGTATCTCCAAAACAACAACAACAACAACAACAACAACAACAACAACAACAAAACCCTCTAGCTAAAAATGGTGAAAAACTGGGTGATTTCTCTCTAACATCAGGGAAAGTATGTCTGATCTCATTGCTTCTGTTCAACATTATAAGGGAGGGGCTAGCTAGTGCAATAAGGGGTTAGGAGTTGGGTGGTACTGATTTTTTAAAAAGGCATCAAGATTAGAAAAGGAGAAATGAAACCTTTTTAGTTGTTAAAAAAATCATATTTTACTTAGCAAGTTTGGAGGTTACAAGATTTTAAAAAATAAAGTGTAAATCTCTATTCAAGCAAATAACAATTGGACAAAATGATCTATCCATTTACCCAAATTGTTGAATCTATTGGGTTATAGTTGTTCATAATATTCTCTCTCTTATTACTATATGTAAAATCTGTGTTAATATCCTCCAGTCCAAAAAGATTGTTTTATTTCTCTTTCCTTGGATTAGTCTTACTATGGTTTATTGATTTTCTTTATTTCCAAAGGACAACATTTGCATTTGTTTTTGCTCACTGGGATTTTTTGTTTTTGTTTTTGCTTTTTCATTTTGTTTTTGTTTTCTGAGACATGGTATCACTGTGTAGCCCAGGCTAGCCTGGAACTTTCCATGTAGCCCAGATTGACCTTGAACTCTCCTTGATCCTTCTGTCTCAGCCTCCAGAGTGCTGGAATTACATGCATGCCCTGCTATACCAGGCTCTCTGTTGTTTTTGTCTTTTTTATTTCTTTGATTTCCACTTATAATTATTTTTTCCACTTTCTTTTTGTTTAATTCTATTTTTATTTTCCTTTCCTTTAAAAAAAAAAAAAGGAAAATTTGGTTATTTTTTTTCTTTAGTTGTGAAGTATAGGCCTTAGTCTTTGGATGTAAAGTTTACTTCTAAAGTTCAATGGAATGCCCAAAGTTTTCTCCCTGTTTCAATAACTTGGAGATATTTAAATCCAAAACACTGTCTCTCCAGCATCAGACAGCTACTGAAATACCACTTAGCTTTTCCAGCCTTCCAGCCATCCCTGTTCACTGGTTTCTTGAGATTTCATCCCACGAATTTGCAGTTGTAAAGTCAGCCAAAGAATTGAGGGAATTTTCTAAATACATTTTGCCCTTCCCGTCTTCCTTGTGGTTCCCTTAGCTTGGTCCCTGCCCTTGAATTTCCAGCTTTTCTGACATTCTCAAACTCCAACCACTGAATTTTTAGACTGGAAAGAATACTGCTTTATACTAGTACTCTATTTCCCATGCACTACAAAAGCTGAGTAATGTCTTCAGGAGAAAAGCTGGATATATTTGATCTAGCATTTTTCCTTCTTTCAAGAATTATATCCTCCTCAGTTGAGAGGTAGCTCTTGCATAGCATTCATGAGGCTCTGGGTTCAATCTCCCGCAATTCTAAAAGAGTAAAAAAAGAAAAATAAGCTGGGTGCAGTAGCATGCTGGCCTGTAATCTCAGCGGCTTGGTAGGCAGAGGCAGGAGGATAGCAAGTTCGAGGCCAGAGGCAGTCTGTGTAACTTATTGGGACCCTGTCTCAAAAAAGTGAAAAAAATGGGTTGGGGGTGCAGCTCAGTGTTCTAGCACTTGCAAAGCCTGCAAGCGTGAGGCCCTGGGTTCAACCCCCAGTACCGCAAAAAGAAAGAAAGAAAGAAAAGAAAAAGAAAGAAAGAAAAGACCTCAACATAAAACTAGAAACCTTAAAGTTACTAAATGAAAAGACAGACAACATGCTCCAACATATAGGCATCAGAAAGCATTCCCTTAATAAGGCTCCAATTGCTCAGGAAATTGTAACAGGAATAGATAAATGGGATTACACAAAATTAAAAAGCTTCTGTACAGCAAAGGAAACAATAGAGTTAAGGAAGACCCCACTGAATGGGAGAAAATCTTTACATCCTTCCTATCTGACAGAGGACTAATTTCTAGAATTTACAAACAACTCAAGAAAGCAACTCCCAAGACAACAAATAATCTAATATATAAGTGGGCAAAGGAACTGAAGAGATAGTTCTCAAATGAAGAAGTTTGTAAGGCCAAGAAGCACATGACAAAATGCTCAATATCTCTACCCATTACGGAAATGCAAATCAAAACAATTCTGAGATTCCACCTAATTCCTGTAAGAATGGCCAAGATCAACAAAACAAATAATAACAAATTCTGGCAAGGTTGTAGAGAAAAAGGAACCCTCTTACACTGTAGGTGGAACTGTAAATTTGTTCAACCACTTTGGAAATCAATATGGAGATATCTCAGAAAACTAAAATTGAACTGCTATATGACACAGCTATACCCCTACTGGGAATATACCCAAAGGGAGACGAAACATCATACCATAGAGACACCTGCATCTCCATATTCAATGCAGCAGTTTTCACAATAGCAAGGATATGGAACCAACCAAGATGCTCATCAACAGAAGAATGGGTTAAAAAAAAATTATGGTACGTATACACAATGGAATACTACTGAGCAATAAAAAATGAAATATCATTTGTAGCAAAATGGATGCAATTGGAGAACATCATCTTAAGTGAAAGAACACAAGCCCCAAAAGAGAAATACCATGTGTTCTCACTCATATGTGAGACCTGAATCATACTTAAGGGAAGAAAAAAATTCTATACAAAAATTGATATATAAAAAGTGCACAGTTAAACTTAGTGTAGAAAGGACAATATAAGGAGTAGAAAGGAGGGAGGGAACTAGCAGAAGGAAGTGAAAATTGGAGAAGATGGGATGGGGAGGAGGGTCAATTAGGAGGGATAGAAAGGGAGAGGTCAATCTCAATATAAACAGCACAACTTTATGAGTATATTAGAAAATAGGGGAATATAACCCAAATAAGCATCAGAGTTTTACTTCATACCAGCCATAAGGCTCCATAAACTTTGTGGGTTGATGAAAGTGTTGCTGTAAGTGATGTAAAGGATGCATAATGGAAAAAGCCAATGCTGTATTATTCTGCACCCCATCATCATTTACCAATAAAGGAAAAAAGAAAAAGAAAAACAAATCCTATCCCCTTCTGTATTTGCATGGTTTTGGTTGCTGTTCTAGTTTCTTTTTTAAAATCTCTTTATTGTCTAGAGTTTGATTGTTGTTAATATCAGGACCTGTCTGGCCTAAGCTACTCTGTCATTTCCAAGAGTTGAAAGTCCCTCTTTATTTATCATCTTTGAAAAATACGAAATCTTTCTGGATCAACTACTTCCAGGAGATTCATATAGCATGGAAGTCAGAATCACATCCCAGGAATTTTCTTTGGAACAGAGGATTTTATAGATAGTACAGGTGAGAGATAGTAGACTAGGGTAGTAGTAATGAAGGTAGATTCAAGTATCAGATTCCATTTTCTTTTATTTGAATTAGACATTTTATGTGCCAATTTTTTTGTTGTTAGAAAGTGTCCAGACAGACTAATAGAAAATGAAATGACCTATTCTGTCAGAACTTCTCAAAGCTTTTATAAAATTAAAACAATTGCATTCATTTTTATTTATTTTGTTTTGCTGCTTTAAACACATAACTTTATTGATAAAACAAAAATATTAGATTAACAAACTTAAACCAATACAAAAGTAGCTTATTCATGATGTATAATTATTTCACTATCAATTTAGGCAAAAAGTAACAATATCTCAATCTAGGTAGCAAGATTAAATCAATAAATGCTTTCTTTTAGAATTTCTAATGTTCATTTGGTATCCTTAAAATGATCCAATCCAAATCCAGCATCAATCATTGTTGATAATCTATGATATTCATTATTCCAAAGTAGCAGCTGAAAGGATCTCTTTGCCATATAAGCACAGTGAAAAACAGGGAATTTACAAAACATATTGCTCCCACATGCAAACTAAAAAAAAAAATAAAAAAATAAAAAAAAAAGGCTTCAATATTATTTGGGACAGATACCAAATTAGAGTTTGGTCAATACTTTTATGACTTCTACTTTCACCACTGGATCATTGTGATTTGCTAATGCTCTGATTTTCTTAAACATATTCCAGATTCATGGAATAAGAAAAACATTGGACTTCTGCTGAATTCTTTCCTGGATGAGGCAAGCCCTTCACTTTTATGTTTTTACTTATATTTTCAAAAAGAGTAAGGATATTAAGAAGAATCTCTCTATCTCATTCTCTGTTAAAGAGGGAAATCAATTCTGATGGTACTTTACAACTGAACAGCTCTCTTGTCATGGCTAGATTTGCAGTAAAGTTTATAATTAGTTTCATAATCTGTATCGTGGTGAAGTGATTTCCCAGAAATAACAAAGCAAAGAAGTCTGGAAAAGAATGGAAAGCAAATGTTGGTAATGATTAGTCACAGTCATGTTAGTTAACAGTCTTAACCCAGCTATCTGTACAGCTGACTCCAAGCAACAGACCATGGTATCATCACACACTTGACTGATGTATGTCTTAGTCTTATCCTGATTCTTAGCATTTACACTCAAGTAATTACGGACATTGTAAGTTTTCCCTAATGATGGGGTCTTTTGCTTTTATCAGTTTTGCAATTGATTAAATGAATATGCTGCATTGTTACTCAGTGTGACCAAGGCTACTTCTTCAATAAAAGGATTATTTGTTCTCTCCAGGATGTTAAGGACCTTTTGAAGGTCAAGAGTACTCAGAATATCATCCATTTGGTAAGGAAAATTGAACTTGCCCCTGTGGACAGGCCATGTTGTAACAGGAGCCTTGGTGCTCTTCCTTGGGGACTTCCCTTGGATTTTGTACTTGCCCTGCTCCTGGCCCTAGCTCCCCTTCCACCTCTGCCTCCAGGACAAGGCAAGCTTGATGCAAGGGTCCTATTCCCAGAGATGCTACCAACTCTGCCCCCTCTGCCTGCCTTACACTTGCCTGTTCCTTCAGGGTGTTGAAAAGGTCGTGGCCTTAGCCTTTAGGCTACCTCCACTCTGGGCTTCCAAGTGAGCCGCCTTCTTTATACCTGGACCACTCTCAAGTCCCAAGCTCACCTCTGCATTGGCCTTTGAGTCATCCTGAGGTGTGGCTCCAGCCCGTACCCCAACATTAGTGTTACCTCCTTTCTCAGTCTTGACTCCAATTTCTGATGTGTCACTAGGCAGCTCTTCCTCCTCCTGCTCCTCCTTTTCCTGGGCATCATTATCATCATCAATCATCTCAAATACCTCATTTTTATCTTTTCCCCAGGTCAATCTGTATACCCAGTAGCAAGGGCCAGCCCTAATGACCATGCCAGCAGCCATGCCGCCAGCTTCCTGAGTGCAGCCCAAGGTACAGCCGGATGAATTCCTTAATGCGGGCACTGAGCAACTTGCTCTGCCCCAGAATACTCCAGAGTCAGGAGTGGAGTTTTCGGCTGCTTTGAGCAGGCACTACTGCAGATAGATACAGTGGGAGACACACCTGCAGAGTTTAAAGCAGTTCCTTCCTCCTGTGGGCTTGGTTGTGGGTAATTTTCCTCATCTTCCAGCTCCTGGGGTTGGGCTGGTCTTCAGGCCCAAGTTCCATAGCAGAGGGATGGCTCAGCAGACAGAACAGCACTTTGAAGAGCCCCAATGCCAGCTTTTCCAAACTCAGGGGCCTGGTTGTCAGGCAGATTTCACTTTTTGTCTCACCCTATCCCCACTTATTTATTCAGACCTGGCTGATCCCAGTCCTCTGGCTTTTTGGAGTTCCCTGCCCCCTCCCCCAGTAGTTGGCCATTTTCCCAGCCCAACTGCATTCATTTTTAGTAACAAAGAGGAAAATTATTATTTGCCAAATTGTTCTCAGTTTCCTACTTAAAACAACAACAACAACAACAACAACAACAACCTTGTGTTTTTCTGATGTAAGCATCAAAGGCACTGCAGATTTGTAGCTACATTTCCTTCCTTCTCCCTTCTATGTATGGACTGGGGTTTAGCTTAGTTGGTAGAGTGCTACTCTGCACTGAGGCCCTGGGTTCAATCCCCAGCACTGCAAAAAACGGGAGAAGGATGTGGCAATCCACTCCCAAAGCAATCTCCAAAACAGCCATTGAAAACCCTATGAATAGCAGAGAAGCACTGACATAGTGCCCAGCGTGGCACAGTGTTGGGAAATGTTTCATTCTGTTGTACATAGAGTCGCTATGAGTTAGATCTGACTCAACAGCACCTAACAACAAACAACCCTGCTATGTACAGCTCAAGTTCAGCTAGATTATTTAAAATAACAAATTTCCATAAATGTCATGTGGAGAATGGCTTACAGAAGGACAAAAGTGGAACTGGTGAGACTAAAACGTCACCTCCAGTGCCAAAGTGAGAGATGGTTGGCATAAAGGATATTTAAAAGGAAAATCAATAGAAATTCATACTTGATTAGCCTTTAGCGAGTAATGTACAGTAATGCACAGACTTCTGGTTCATGCATCAAGATGGATGTTTTCAAGCCTGGAGATAGGAAAGAGCAGAGGTCCAGATAGGAGAGGGAGAAAGAGATATTTGATTTCCAACTTTCCTGTATAAGACGTTTTGGGCTTTTTATTTGAAGATACCTACATAATCTCTTATTCTCTAGTATTGCCTCCATTTTTTTTTTTCTATACCATGTGAATCTTGGGCTGGGATGTAGCTCAGTTGGTAGAGCACTGTGCTACAGTCTCTGAGGTCCTGAGTTCGGTTCCCAGCACCCCAAAAATGGGAGAAGGACCTGGCAATCCACTCCCAAGGCAATCCCGAAACAGTCAGCCATTGAAAACCCTATGAGGGTCGCTGTGAGTCAGATACTGACTCGATGGCACCTAACAACAACAACATGTGAATCTTATCAAAAAACAATTATGATGATGTCATTCCCATTTTTAATAAAGCAAATGAAAGGGAGAAGATTCTTAGCCTGGCATTAATGTATTCCATACTCTGACTTTTTTTGTTTGTTTTACTTGGTTCTACAATGAACAACCATGGAAGCAGAAGTGAAGAAATCGAAAGATGTATTGCATTGAGAAAAGCTGTGGCAAAGATCTCTTTAAAGTATTGAAAAGTAAAGATGTCACATTGAAGACGAAGGTGCACCTAACTCGTGCCATGGTATTTTCAGTCACATCACATGGTTGTGAAAGCTGGACATCGAAAAAGGGAGACAGGAAAAGAACTGATGCTCTTGAATTATGGTGCCGGAGATGAATATTAAATAATGCCATGGACCTGCCAAAAGAGCCAACAGATCTGTCCTAGAAGAAGTGCAACCAGAGTGCTCCTTGGAAGCAAGGATGGCTAGACTGCGTCTTATATATTTTGGACATGTAGTCGGGAGGAACTGATCCCTGGAGAAAGGCATCACGTTTTAGAGAGTGGTGGGTCAACAAAATAAGAGGAAAATCCTCAACTAGATGGATTGACATAAGGTCTGCAACAATGGGCTTAAACATAAGTAAGATCATGTGCCTGGCACAGAACTGGGGAGTGTTTCGTTCTGCTGCACATAGGGTTGCTATGAATCAGACCCGACTTGACAGCACCTAACAACAACATACTCTGACTTGGTTTTGTTTTTGTTTGTTTTTTCGTCTTTTCAACCTTATTTCCCATTAGTATCCACCAGTTGGCAGTTTTAAAGTTTCTACATAATGAAGAAACACAAGTATAGAGAAGCCCCAGTGGAATTCCGTTCAGGCCATGCTAGTGAGCAATTTAAGAGTTTACTTCAAACCTTGAGATGGAAGGCAAAGTATGTGAAAGGAAGATTAGGAGCTTATTCTCCATCTTCTACACTTTCATGAAAATAAATGGTTATATCTGTGCAAATTTAGAAACTGCATTTATAGACTTCGTTGGCACCATGAAGCCTGCAGGCCAACCAACACTGAGATGGAAGCATGGTAGTAAAAACAATGAAACACTTTCATCAGCTGCTCAGAAATTTTGGAGAATGAAAATGAAAATTTCTGAGATGTGTTATGGTTGTGTATTATTGTACATATTTAACTGTATACTTATTGCCAGTCTTTACAGTCTAATAGTTTAGATGGAGCTTCTAAATCAGCACTGTCCAACAGAAATGTAATGCAAGCCATACACTTTATATAATACTACATTTTCTAGTAATCACACCTAAAAAGCAAGAAGATATAAGATGACATCAATGTTAATGATGCCTTAACTAAATATATTTTATTTAAACTATTATCATTTCAACAATTAATCTAAAAGTTTTCACAATAAATCTTCAAAATCTCATAAGCATGTCTTGTGTTTACAACAAATTTCAACTTGTACTAGCTATATTTCATGGGTTCAATAGAAACATGTGGCTGTTGGCTACTGTACTGGAATATACAATTGTGAATCGAGTGTTGAGCAATCAAACAGTTCCTAAGCTGCAACTTCCATTGATTCAGCCAGCAATGAGACAATGAGCCCTCATGGATTTAGAGAGTTTAATAATCATGGCCCAGGAGGCAGCATGAGCTTTCATGTTTTCACTGCCTAATCTGACCACTCCAGTTCCATAGAGGTTAAGTGGAGGTGAGTCGAGGTGGGTACCACACACAAGGTGTATCCATGTGATAGCTAAGGAACACCCAGCTTAGGTGAACTCCAATTTTATAAAGGGACTACAAAGAAACTCGTTCAAACTTTTTCCTAAGAAAGACAGTATCTTTATTATCCTGGTCAGGAAACAAGTCTGCCCTCTTACCCAAAGGGGAACACAATCTGAAACTTCCAGGAGTACTGTAAAGACATCTTAGAAAGGATAGTCTGGCTCACAAAAGATTTAGCAATGCCACTGAGAACTTCCTACCAAGAACCAGCTTTTCTCTTGAAAGGATTCTTAGATATTCTAGGCAGCCAGATGTTCCATATAGGTCAAAAATAGCATAGAACACAAAATTACAATATTTTTATATTTTTCTCTCATTATTCTGTGAGCTCCTGAGAGCCAGTGAGACACAAGTACTCAATAAATATTTGATGAGGGAATAAATAAGTGCTTTGAAAGAAACAAGATGATAAGAGAGACTAACAGGAAGAATTTAATTTAGATTGATAGTTAAGTCAGGGATTGATTAATCTAAGACCTGAAGAATAAGAAGCTAGCCAGGTAAGTCTAGGGATGAAGAGTGGCTAAAGGATCCATAGCATCAAAAAGCTTGGAGAGCTGAGAAATGAAAAGCCAAAGCACCTAAACAAGCACAGTGAGCATTCACATGGCTCAAGACGATTTGGGAGAGGTTAGAAATAAACCAGATTATGCAGGTTTTCACATACCATGTGAAGGACTTGTGGTTTAATTCCAAGTCCATGAAAAGCTACTAAATAATTTTAGTGGGGTACACTATAATCCAATTTTTAAATGTAATTTAAAGTAAATTCTACTACCAGCTCCCTTGCACAATATGGGTGGGGGGGAGTCACAAAATCGTCAGGAGTCTGTGATCATAAATGATGACCAGTGATGTTTCATTTTGCTGTTTCATCCTAAAACCTTTTGTCTTTCTTCCCCTCATGAGTTGTTAGGTGCCCTCGAGTGGGTATCCAACTCATAGCAACCCTACATAGCGCTATTGTCAGTGCATCTCTGCTATTTATAGGGTTTCCTGTGTTGGATCCATTTTTGGGAGTGGGTTGCCACGTCCTTCTCCCGAGCCCACAGCACCTGGTGTTCCCAGGCAGTCTCCCATCCAAGTACTAGCCAAGCCCACCCTGCTTAACTTTGAGATCTGACAGGATCGGTCGCCACAGGGCTACAGCGGCAGATCCCCTGTGAGTGTGGTTCCTTACGTCAAGAAATTGAACATTTTCCTTTAGCAAAAGAGGATTTAGTTCCCCTACCTTTTTCTGTCTTAATAATAAACACTTGCCAAGCCAAGCTATTGACTATTTACTTAAGTACTTCCAATTTTCTATCCCAGCAACTCAGGGGGCCAAAGTAGGAAGATCACAAGTTCAAGGCCAGAAGCAGCCTGTATAACTCAGTGAGACCCTGTCTCAAGATAAAAAAAAAATTTTTTTTAAAGGGGGCTGGGGTGCAGCTCCCTGGTAGAGCACTTGCCAAGTATGTGGGAGGCCCTGAGTTTAGCTTCTTAGTACTAAGAAAAAAAAAAAAAATCTGACACCTCTCTCTACTTAAATGTTACCATTCTTTTATGTCTAGTTTAGATATCCTTTTTTATCTTTAAAAAAAAATCTCAATATGCTAAATTTCCCTTATTAATCTATAATGGCTGCTACAGATACTATACAGCGAGTACATTTATTAACTTCAAAACTGGTTTCAAACCATTCAAAATGAAGCTAGACTAAGAGTATATGAGATAGAATATCAAGTAAGAAAGTAGTTACATGCAAAACAAAACAAAACAAAATTAACAATGTTATAGTAAGCATCTAGTTATGCTGGTTTTCCCAAACTTTCTCTGCATTTACTTCAGAAACATTCTTGTTAGAGGATACGCTAACTTTCCACGGAGGAATCTGAGGAGCTGTTTCAATTCTTACTAGAGAGCATTTGATTCCATGAGAATCCCTCTCACACACAAGGAATTCTTTGGGCTCTTATCCTACTCATCTTACCTGTGAAGCCTTCCCATTTACCTTGAATACCACGTTCTCCTTTGGTAAAGTTCAATGATTATCAAAGCAACCTTGGTAAGGATTTTTATTGGCTCCTTACAACTTTACAAAATAATCAGTGAAGATATTATTGCCGCTCCTATAATATAGATGAAGAATATAGATGAAGAATGGCTGTGCAGATGACTACTGAGACAAAGGTCTTCAGAGATGTGGTTTAATACACTGGTTCTCAATTGTCTTTGACAGGAGTTAGTAAATTTCACCCAGGTTGAGAAAAATAGGGCCTGGAGATAGAGAACTATTGAGGCAAAGCACTCACCAAGCAATCAATTAGTTCACCTAAGTTTCAGTCAGGAGAAGGACCTGGCAACCCCCTCCCAAAAATCAATCTGCCATTGAAAACCCTATGAACAGCAGAGAAGCACTGACAATAGTGTTTCCCCTGTTGTACAGAGGGTTGCTATGAGTCGGATACCGACTCGACGGCACCTAACAACAACAAGTTTCAGTCTGAGCACATTGAGTTTCATTCCCGAGTCCCATTCTTTAAAAGAAGCAGGTATTGACCTGATAGTTACCAGATCAATTAATCCACAGGTAGAAACAATAGAATAAGCGTCCACCCCCTCAAGAACTTACAACTTAAAACAGTATAAAAACTCCAAAGCAACAGCCCCAGCTCGGCTACCCAGTAGGGACCACCTCCACTCACACGGAGGCCGCCTTTGCTCTCTCATCTTCCTTGCTCTCGCTTGCCTTCGCCGCCTGTGCATTTATCCCTGGCTCCGTAAACCCAGGAACCCGGCGCCCCGCACTGGAGGAAAAACTAGGGTCTGCCTGACTGACGGAGGACCTTGGCTCCCTCACTGTCTGAACAGCTTCTCTTTCACCACGTTCACCCAACCCTGCCTACAAATAAGCAGTCGTGCAGAGGACACCAGGAATCCTCAGAAAAACAGGTTGCGCTTAGTTACTCAAGATTAAATCGGGACTATCAACTAGATACGCCTGCAGCCATAGCCCTGTGGCATCTGATCCTGTCAGATCTCAGAAGCTAAGCAGGGTTGGGCCTGGTTAGTACCTGGATGGGACACCGCCTGGGAACACCAGAAGCTATAGGCTTGGGAGAAGGACCTGGCAACCCCCTCCCAAAAATCAATCTGCCATTGAAAACCCTATGAACAGCAGAGAAGCACTGACAATAGTGTTTCCCCTGTTGTACAGAGGGTCGCTATGAGTCGGATACCAACTGGACGGCACCTAACAACATCATCAACCAGATACAGGAAACGGCACAGAAGACTGACGATCCAAAGGAGAGATGAATGCGGGGGAGCAAAGAGATCTTAGCGCCTTTCCGCCTTTTAACCAGAGTTCTCTGTGTACACCGTGGGCCGTGCAGTTTTCACGCCACGCCACGCCAACCTATCGACCGGCTCTATTGGCCGGGACGTTAAGGGGATGTCCCTAACTTAGCTTTTCAGTAGCATAGTCACGTTCAGGGTCACCCAATTCGTATCTCAAAACTTCACAATTTCCGCAAGCCCGGCTCTGGGAGGCAGGGTGAGTGAAATGAGCTCCCCCCGGCTCAGCCAAACCTCCCCGCGGAACGCGCAGCGTCTCCAGGGCGGAGACCCCTGCGCAGGAAGCGGCGTCCGGTGTGGAGTCACGTGTCAGCCAAAATGGCGGCGCTCGCGCCCGCGGGGCGGAGGAGGTCGTGAGCCCGCGCAGCGGAGGAAGAAGCGGGAGGCACCGGCTGCGGCCAGGAGAGCTTAAGGTACTGTCGTTCTGGAAAGGCCTGGGGTAAATCTCTCGATTCAGGAGCACTGTGTGCTGACGCGCTGTTCACCGACAGCGCGGGAATGAAACAAAGAGGGAAGGTGGCCCACCGCGCGGACCGTGCTGTCCGTGTCTTCACTTTCCATCCTGGAAGGAAAGACCTTAAATTTAACATGCTCAATTTAATCCCAGCATTCCTGTCGATTTGCCGGGGGACCTTGGCCAAATTTAATTTTCAGAGATTCTATTTTTCCCATAGCCCATCTCTGCGAGCGCTCCTAAGAGCCATGAGATAGCTAAAGCAAAAACCTTTTGAATTGTTTCTTGTATGGTATGTATGTATGTATGTATGTATGTATTTTGTGGTACGTGGGGGTTGAACCGAGGGCCTCACACATATTTTGCAAGTGTTCTGTCCATTTTTAATTTTATTTAGAGACCGGGTCTCGCTAAATTATGCATGCTGCCTCTGACCTCCAACTTGGATCCTCCTGCCTCAGCCTCCCAAGTCGTTGGGATTAAAGGTATTTAAAGGTGTTTATAATATTTAATAGGAGAAGGACCTCGCAGCCCACTCCTGAAAACAATCTGAAACAATCAACCATTGAAAACCCTATGAATAGCCGAGAAGTACTGAGCAAACCATAGTGTTGGAGCATGTTTTATCTGCTGTACATAGGATCACTGAGTTGGGCCCTACTCTACAGCACCTAACAACACATAGTATTTAAGGAGGGCATTATCTTTGGTAGGGATTTATTATTAATAACAGGGATTCAGTGCTACATCAGCGTTGCCCAGTCAGGACTCTTACCAAATTAAGGGTGACTTTTAATAGAAACACCCTAGAAATGGCTCTATCACAGAACTAAGAACCTTACCAATATGCAGAGCATCGAAAAGTAGTGATAACATTGGGTTGGACATTTTAAGAAAATAATTTATTCCTGACACCTACGTTACTTTATATATACTGAATTTGAATAGTTATACCAGGGAGACCCCGGCCCCCCAAATGGAAATGAGTGTGCAAACAACGATCATCTGTCTCTCTGGTGTGAGAGAGATTGTGCCGGGCCAAACAGTCAACTAAAGTTTTCATTATCTGGAAGTTTTGGGAATGTTGCCTCACGGTTTGCAAAAGAAAGACCCAAATTGTGGCTAATAGGTGACTGGTCCTAGTCCTTCCACCAGGGCAACACACCTGCCCACACCATGCTGAGTGTTCAACAGTTTTGACTAAAAAACTTAACCGCACCCTTCCTCCCTTGTGCTCCCCCTTCCTATTGACTTGATCTCCTTCCCTTCTGACTTTCCCCTGCCCTCCCAGATGAAAAAAGTCCTCAAGGGGAAACATTTTGCTGATGTAGAAGTGGTAATTCAAAAAACAGAAGCACTAAAAGGCATCAAACTCCACGAGTTCACCTGTTTTGAGAAGCAGAAAAATGTCTCCATATGTTTATTGCATCAGAGGACCCTTTGTAGGTAGCAGAAGTTTGAACAAGTAAAAATAAATACACGAATTTAAAAAAATAAATTTCTTTTGGGGGGTGGGGTGACCCCTTGCATAGTCGCCCACCACACCCCATTTAGCATTCTTAGGTTTCAGAGATTTTGTCTATCTTGTTATTGAAGGACAAGCCCCCCAAAATTTTGAGTCCTGTAAAACTAACCTAAATTTCTAAACTTGCATTGTACTTATTACGTTAACTCTAGAGATAAGGAATTTTTGGTGTGGACTCAACACTTTCTAAATGACTTCTGTATGTAAACAGGTACCAAATAAATATTTGTTAAAAATCAGTGCCATAAATTAATCTTTTAGAAGATGAATACTAATAATGAATCAGGACAATCCAGTTCATAAAACTATGTGGTCTCTGGACCTTTCCTTTTTTTTCTTTTTTTTAAACATAGGATCTTACTATGTAGTGCAGACTGGCCTTGAACTCCCAATCCTCCTACCCTACCTTCCGAAGTACTGGTATTACAAAAATGTACTACCATGCCTGGTAAACCTCCTTTTCTTTTTCTTTCTTTCTTTTTTTATTCTTTTAAATTTTATTTATTTATTTATTTTTGGTGTTTTGAGGCAGGGTTTCACTGTGTAGACCAGGTTGGCCTTGAACTCACCTTGACCCCCTGCCTGCCTCCTGAGTCACTGAGATTATAGATGTGTGCCACCACATCCAGCTAATCTTTGCTTTTCTTGACTGTTACCCTAAAATGTGTTCAGTGACCCAAAGCCCCTCCTCTGACCTTCACCCTATATAGACATTCACTGTATCTAGAGCAGAAATCTGTAAATGATTGGCATGTAGGCCACATGCAGTCTAAAGCTTATTTCTGTACAGCTAGGTTAGTACCTGGATGGGAGACCGCCTAGGAACACCAGAAGCTGTAGGCTTGGGAGAAGGACCTGGCAACCTCCTCCCAAAAATCAATCTGCCATTGAAAACCCTATGAACAGCAGAGAAGCACTGACAAATGTGTTTCGCCTGCTGTACTCAGGGTCGCTATGAGTCGGATACCGACTCGACAGCACCTAACAACAACAACAAGCCAACTAAGAATGATTTTTTACAATTTTAAATTGTTTTTTCAATTCAGCAATGACCATGTTACCTACAAAACTTAAAATATTTACTATTTGACCCTTTAAAGAAAAGTTTGATGACCCTTGTTTTTATGTATCTTCTCCCGACTAAATACCAAGTTATTTTCCAAAGTGGTTGCACCCATTTGAGGTACAATTTACACTTCTACAAGCAACACGTGAGAGTTTCAGCTCCCTAAATTCATGCCTATAATTGAAATTGTCAGACTTGAATATTTAGTAACCTATAGGTTCCTATTTCTGTCTCACTGTGGCCTTATTTTTCCCTGACTGTAATGAAGCTAGCCTACAGCAGTACTGTGGCATTCAGTCTCATCAGATTTTGGAAGCTAAGCAGGGTTGGGCCTGGTTAGTACTGGGATGCTAGACTACCTTGGAATACGGGGTGCTGTAGGCTTGGGAGAAGGACCCAGCAGCCCACTTGTGAAACAGTCAGCCATTGAAAACTCTATGAATAGCAGAGCAGCACTGACAACAGTGCCAAATATGGCAGAGTGTCAGGTAGTATTTTGTTCTGTTGTATGTAGGGTTTCTGTGAGTTGGACCCAACTAGATGACACCTAAGAACAACATAAAGAAGTTGAGCATATTTTTGTATGCATTGGCTAGTTGACTTTCCTCTTTATGTGACTGACCTGTTGAAAACTATTGTCAATTTTCCCATTGTGTTGCTTGTCTTTTTCTTGTTGATACACACATTTTGGGTAGTAACTACTCCTTTGTCAGTTGCAAACATTCTCTCCCTCCCTTTTTTTTTTTTTTTTGGCGGTACTGGGGGTTGAACCCAGGGCCTTGCACTTGCATGCTCTGCAAGTGCTGGACCACTAAGCTGCACCTCTAGCCTATTTTTTCACTTTTTGAGACAGGGTCTCACTAAGTTATGCAGACTCCCTTTGGTCTTGAACTTGTGATCCTCCTGCCTCCGCCTCCGGAGCCGCTGGGATTACAGGTGTACACCACTGGGCCCGGCTTTACTTGCTTATCTTTATGATACCTATGGATGACCAAAAATTCTTAACTTTAATATTAGCTAATGTTACTTTTATAACTCTTCTGGATTTATTGTTATTTGTGAATTTTTTAGGAAACATTTTTAAGGATTGTGAAGATACTCTATTTCCTAGAAAGCTTTTTATGTGTTGCTTTTCATGTTCTGGTTTCTGTTTCACTTAGGTGTGTGTGTGTGTGTGTCTTTTTTGTATGCTGTGTGTGTGTGTGTGTGTGCGTGCACGTGTGCGCTGATATTTCAAATTATGAATTTAAACTACAGTTCCTTCATAATTCAATACTTAGGATATTTAGGTTATTCAAGTTGATGTATATATATATATATATATACATATATATATATATATATATACACACACACACACATATACATTATTGAAAAACAGCATTATCATTTTTTTTAAGACTCAAGATGGAAAATCATAAACCAGAGGAAACCATCAAGGATAAATCAATTTTTGATTTCATAACTAGAAAAATTAACCAACTTCCAAAAGCAGAAAGGTAAGTTCCCTTAATTTTACGATATCTTTTACCAGGTAGATACCAATGAATTATCTCGTTTACCTGCGTTTAGTTTAAAGAACATAGGCTATCAGAAGGACACCCAGACCCAGAGAGAGAGAAACCATTTTCCTCAACATCACATAGCTAATTATGGGAGCTGAGGCTTGATCTCACGTCTTTGGACATCCTAATTATATGATGATTCAGTTTTTCCATTCCACTTTTACAATAAGGTGTAAACATTTATGGACCTATGTAAAGGACAGAACTTTAGCTTTTAAATTGTCATCTGTCTCAGTTCATTTCTATTAGTGTGCTTACCTGTCTTTTAAAAGAATATTGTGGAACACATGTATGTAGACAGGGAATATCAGAAAAATTCAATCATGGCTAAAGATCTTTACAGTGTTAAAGAGAACAAGATAACATAGGAAACATACTAGTCGTTGATGACAACGCAAGCAATTAGTGTACTTCCACAAAATGTTCTTAGACCTCCTTGGCAATCAGTAAACTCTGAATAGGTTACATTTAAAATGAAAATGTGAGACCTTAAACGAATGAAAAGGAGCTGGCCTGAAAAGGAGGAGGGACAGTGGCTCAGGAAGAAGGAATGGCAGGCATATGCCTGAGCTAAAGCGTTTGTCATATTTGAAGAACCAGTGTTAGTGAAGTGGTCATAAGAAACAAGAGTTTTAAGCAGGAAAATGTGATCCAACTAACTTTTCTAATGAATATTCCAGCTGCTTTTTGGAAAACAGATTTAAGGGAGGAGAGAAAGGAAAGAGGAAGACTAGTACAAAACCTGGCATAGTTACCCTGGTGAGTACAGAGTGTAGCATTGTAACAGTTGAGATGAAAGAGAAAGAATATGAAATATATTTTGGAGGTATACTCTGTCTTCAAATGTGAAAACTTCACAAATTTCAATCTTTCTGTCACTTAGCTCTCTCATAATCTGAGCAATGGTAAGAACCTGGTGAGGTTTCAAAAGCTTTATGTCCCTTACCACCACCACATCCACCTCCACTGTCTTTCCTCCCACCACACATACACACATCCTTATAGTTGCTTTCCTAAGACAAATAACAGAAAAACTTGTAAGGTAGAAAAAACCACAGGGAATAGAGTAGATGGTGACAGCTTTGAAGACAAGCAAGCAAGCAAGCTATCACTGGGACCTTCACCAAATTAGAAAAGAAATCACTAGGAAGTAAGCTGGAACTGCAAAGTTAAGATTTAGTCTGGAGACAATAAATTGCTTTCAAACACTGGCACCTAACCAGTGCATAGTACAGTGCTTTTTTTTCCCCCCTATTTCTATTCATTTCCATTTTATCTTTCAAGTTTGAATCCTCATCCTTTCTTGCATTATCAAACAATTAAGTATGCTTACCATTATTTAGTATATTCTGAAGTGTGTAGAATTTTTTGTTACCAAAAACTTCATTTTCTCATCTATAGAATAGTTACATGTACTTTATATTTCACTACCATGTTAAATTTGGTCTTATATTTCATTATGTCTAGTTATTTCCTTGGGAGAAGAATGTGGCAGTGTATTCGCAAAACAACCCTGAGACAATCAGCCATTGAAAACCATGAGGGTTGAGTTAGACCCAACTCAATGGCACTTAACAACAACAAAGCTATTTCGTCTATGTCTTGTCAAAAAGTTATGAGTTTCTTTGTAGTTGTATAGAACTTATTTGGAAGACAGTTTAGCAAGAGGCTGCTAGATAATAACAATCTTGTCCTAAATAAGTTAACTAAAAACCTTTAACCCTAAGAAATTATATAAAATCTAGCTGGGAGACAACAAACTGAGATTTTCAGATTCTACTTGCACTACTTGTTTTATTATCCGAGCATTGGTTCCTGTGACTAAAATGAGAATAGTACCTATTACACATGATTTTTATGAGGACAAAATGAATATCTTAGAGGAAATGCCCAAGTTTCCGTTTCCTCAACCCCTATAGAAAAAAATATGCCTTTCACATTTATATATTTCCTGTAGTTGGTTAGTAGGTTCTCTAGACTCTTATCATTTCCTTAAATGTTATCTGTGTGCCCTAAATTCCAGAACCATTTTCGTAGACTTCTATTACATTTCAAGTTAATATGTTTCTTCTTCAGTAATAGTTAACTATGAAAACTTGGAAGGTAGAAGATAACTTTTGTGTCTTTAGCAATAAGTCTGCTGCATGTAATAGGTTCTCAATGAGTCAAATTGCAGGCATCATGAATGCAAAATGATAGGTGAGAAAAGTAATACCTTATACAATGTAGAAAGCTTAATTAGAAGGTCCTACAAAAGTTTTTTAAATGAGTGTAAACTATAGAAGTTAGAGAGGTACTATATGGCTTAGTTGGGTGAGTTATGAGTAATGAGAAATTTAAGAGGGTGGGCTGTGTTGTACATGGCAACACAAGTGATTAAAAAGCTAAGTGATTGGATGAAAAGTTTGGAGTATTTCCAATATCCAGTGATAATTCTAGGTATTTTTTCCCCAAAACAAAAGAATACATAAAGTATTGGTTATAAATTCATAAATACTTTGGATTCAAATCCATTTTTCTTGCTGTCCCAAAACATCAACCTATACTTCATCAGTGGGTTGTTTAAGCAAGCAGTTGTTGTTGTTAGGTGCTGTCGAGTCGGTACCCGACTCATAGCGACCCTCAGGGTTTTCATTGGCTGAGTGCTTTGGGATTGCCTTGGGAGTGGATTGCCAGGCCCTTCTCCCATTTTTACGGTGCTGGGAATTGAACTCGGGTCCTCAGAGACTGCAGCGCAGCGCTCTACCCACTGAACTAAATCCCAGCCCTTAAGCAAGCAAAGTCTTGCTTAAATGTTAATTCGTCCCCAATCTCCCAATCTTGACATGAGTGCTTTAGGAAGAGTAAAAGCAAATACAGTTAACTCCGCAACACTTTGTGACAGTTGTTACAGAAAGCACATTGGATATTTTTATCTATCATCATCAAGTTGTTTATAGACCAGACTAAAAGGGAAGCCTGACATGTAAGTCAGTAATTATAAGATAGCACCATTTTTTAATGTGTTGTGCTTGAGTTAAGTATTGTGTATTATGAGAGCTCAGAAGAGAGCCATTCAGACTCTTCAGCTCTATAGCTGTTCCAGGCTATATAGTTCCAGGGAAATTTCTAAATATCCTTTTAAAAAATCACAAAGTACATTTAGCAAAATCTAAGCGTACCACTGTATCTTTAAGTGTTGACCAAATTCAAAAGTCTTTTAGAATAAAAACCTAAATGTGAATCATGATTTAAGGTTTTGGTTTTATGTAGCTACAAGGGATAGATGTGTTTAGTATTCCCAAAGTCCTGTTAAGTTCTATGACATATGCCTGAATTGGGGAACTCACACAGTGGAACCAAAAAAGTTATTTTTTTCTCACTCTCTTAGGAATCTACTTGAACATGGATCTACATGTATTGGATTTAATGCTGCTCTCTGTGGCCTGATAGCAAACAGTTTATTTCGGCGCGTCTTGCATGTGACACAGGCTCGTATAGCTGCCAGCTTACCAATGGCAGTGATCCCATTTTTTATGACAACTCTATCTTACCAAAACCTTATAAATTTACCTTTGATTACAGGTAAAGTCTATTTCACTATCACCCAGGAGTTTACTTTGGCTTAGTTTATTTGCAGCTTTGTTGTTGTTGTTGTTAGATGCCATCAAGGGGTGTCCGACTCATAGTGACCCTCATAGGGTTTTCAATGGCTGATTGTTTCAGGATTGCTTCAGGAGTGGATTGCTATATCCTCCCATTTTTGCAGTGCTGGGAATCGAACCTTGGACCTCAGAGGCTGCAGAGCAATGCCCTACCAACTGAGCTAAATCTCAGCCCATTTGCAACTTTAGTTAATACATGAATATTGATATCAAGTAGCTGTATGTTATAATGCAGTGTTTGGATAAGACTGAAATCTTGCTAGACTGTTATGTGCCAGCTAGCTCATGTAAGGGCTGGGGTTTAGTTCAGTTGGTAACTTGCTTGCTCTGTGGGCTCTGAGGTCCTGGGTTCAATCTCTAGCACCACAAAAACAGAAGGGCCTGGCAGCCCACTCCTCAAAAAGCAGTCAGTCATTGAAAACCCTATGGATAGCAAAGAAGCACTGTCGGGTGTAGTGGCTCATTCATTCTGAGGGTCGCTGTGAGTCAGACCCAACTCCACAGACCCAGCAACAGTTCATATAAGGATGGTCTGTCAACCATGATGCATATATACAGCAGGTTTAAGTTCTTTTCTTTATCTAAGTTATTGTTCTCACAAAACTCTGAGTAAGGAATATTTGGAAACCTGTTTGCTTTTCCCACGTTGGCTACCTTTGTTGTATGTGTGTGGGGTTTTTTGTCTTTGTATTTTTTTATAGAGAAGTTCCTTAAAGGGAAACAATTTTTTTGGCAGTACTAGGGGTTGAACCCGGCTGGGATTTAGCTCAGTTGGTAGGGTGCTGTTCTGCAGTCTCTGACGTCCCGAGTTCAACTCCCAGCACCACAAAAATGGGAGAATGTGGCTATCCACTCCCGAGGCAATCTCGAAACAGTCAGCCATTGAAAACCCTATGAGGGTTTCTATGAGTCAGACATGACTCGATGGCACCTAACAACAAGGGGTTGAACCCAGGGCTTCGCGCTTGCGTGCTTTTCAAGTGCTGGACCACTGAGCTGCACCCCCCAGCCCATTTTTTTACTTTTTGAGATGGTCTCACTAAATTACACAGACTGCCTCTAGTCTTGAACCTGCCATCCCCCTGTCTCTGCCTCCCAAGTCACTGGGATTACAGGCATGTGCCACCATGCCCAGCTCAGAAACAATACTTTTGGGGGGATTGACTCTATGTAGTCCTGTCTTCTTGGTTTTTTTTTTTTTTTTTTGCAGTAGTGGAGAGTTGAACCCAGGGCCTTGCTCATATTTTGCAAGTGCGCATCTACTGAGCTTGCACCAACCCATTTTTTATCTTGAGACAAGACCTCACTAAGTTACACAGGCTGCCTGGCCTTGAACTTGTGATCCTCGTGCCTTGGCCTCCCAAGTCACTCGGATTACAGGTGTGTACTACTGCACCCAGCTATAGTAGTATCTTAAAGTATTACATGCACATGTTAAGATTTATCAAATATAAGGTGTGATCAAAAGATATAATGTTTAAATTTTTTAATTTTTTTACAGTAAAGGGCACATTGCCATTTATCCTCAAAACACTCCTCCTGGCTTTGAATGCACTTAACCTATCATCCTTGCCACTTTCTGAAGCAGTTCTGGAAGTCCTCTTTTGGTTTTGTAGTTGCACTATCATGACAACCTCATTGCCCTCAATCAATTCAAAATGTTTACCTTTTCTGGTGACTGACTTTGGGGAAGGGCCAGAAGTCACACAGTGCCAGATCTGGTAAGGTGGATGAGGACCCACCATTAATGTTTTGGACAGAAATCTTATATCAGAAGTGATATATGACATGGAGTGTTGGCCTCATGGAGGATCAAACCAAAGACACTCACAGAAAAGGACTTCCGTAACTGCTTCAGGAAGTGGCAAGAATGATGGAATAAGTGTGTTGGAAGCCAGGGGGAGTATTTTGAAGGGGATTAATGGCAATATCTTTTACTGTAATAAACATTTTTACTTAAATATTCACCGTATCTTTTGATCACACCTCAAATATAACAGAAAATATAACTTCCTTTGAAATTTTACCATGTGTACTGAATGCCTTGAGTATACCTAATCATAAAATATCTTTTGATTAATTTAAAATAAAAATATTATTAGTGTGGGGTCTGAGGAGGCAGGCCATCTAAATTTTGTTTTTTGTTAAGTGCTGCTCCAAATTTGATTAAATTGGATTAGCTGTTGTTAGGTGCCGTTGAGTCAGGTCCAACTGATAGTGATCCTATATACAACAGAACAAAACACTCCCTGACACTGTGCCATGCCCAGCACTGTATGAGTGCCTCTCTGGTTTTCAACTGCTGATTCAACTGCTTCGGGATTGTTTCTGAAGTAGACTGCCAGGCTCCTTCTCCTATTTTTGCAGTGCATCCAAACCCAGGGCCTCAACGCAAAGCAGCACCCTAACAACTGAGCTAACTGTTGTTTAAATTCTCATGGCCAGTGCAGAAAGTACTTGCATGATCAAAGAAAACCTACTACGCAGTGTACTGAGCAGTAAAAATATTAGCTCAAGTCCACTGATACAAAACCACAGGAAGCTAACAGCTGCCTATATCCTGATGATGTTGCTGTTGTCAGGTATTGTGGAGTGAGGTCCGACTCCTCACAACCTAATGTTCAACAGAACAAAAGAGGCACTATATCTTGCTTCTCTACTACCCAGAGTTTTTGATGGCTAAATGTTTCAGGAGTAGGCTGCCAGATCCTTCTCCCATTTTTGCAGTGGTAGGGATCAAACCCAGGGCCTCAGAGAGCGTACTCAGTCTTAACACCGAGATGTATCTCAAGTCCCTAATTACATCTTTAAACATGACTTCCAGGATTGCATTTGCTGTATTGCCTAAAAATATCTGTAATAAATATAAGTGGAACTCATATTCTTTAAATCATGTTTGCTTAAGTATTATGACCATCACTTTCAGAACTAATTTATTTTCTAGGTGATTTGAATTGTGAAACCTGTACCATGACACGGGCTGGATTGGTTGGTTTTGTTTTTGGTGGTCTGTACCCTGTTGTTTTGGCTATGCCTGTGAATGGTGGCCTAGCAGCCAGGTAGGATTTTTTTTTCCCCCCTATCATTGAAAACCTTTAATAATGTATATGACTACCTAGAAAACTCACAACTTAAAAAAGTATACTTTCTCAGACATTTAGGCCAAAGGCAATGTTACCTTTGGTTAGAAGAAATTAATAGACTTATTCTGTAATCAAACTTTACATCTCAAGAATTTGCAAAGTTTATAACTTTATCATACTATGCCTCTTGGTGTACAGTTTAGGCTACTAACCTTGATTTGTGTATTTGATGCTTTACTACAGACCTGCAAACAGAACTGTGCCTACAGTAAAGGGCTATAGTACATATAGGTTTTCTGAGATGAGTTTCAGCATTTTGCCTAAAGGAAAATTCTGTCAGAAAATGTCCAGTTTTAAGCCTGCTACTCCAAAATAATTCTATGTATTCTCTGTTGAATTCTTGTATCAGCAGTCTATTCTCTCTGAGCTTCCAGAGGTAAACTGGAGAAATGTGCAAAAGAAAACTGGACGGTTTTTAGGGCTGAAGAGAATAACATTAGTTTTACTTTAAGATTTGTAGAACTAATACACTGTATGTTGTATATAGTATTGCTACTTAATTCAACAATCTTTTCCAGTGAAATATCTCAATGTTTTCTTACAGGTATCAAACAGCCTTGCTACCAGCTAAAGGAAAAATCTTCAGTTACTGGATTAGAGTTTCTAAGCCTGTCTTTAGAAAGATGTTATTTCCCATGTTACTTCAGACTGTGTTTGCAGCATACCTTGGGTCTAGACAATATAAACTGTTAATAAAGGCCCTTCAGTTACCTGAACCTGGCCTAGAAATTCACTGATTTTTAAACAAATATGTATGCAAAAATAAATGGTGAAAATAACCAATGTCTCTAATGTTAAAAATAAACAAACTTGTAATTTATCACATGAGGAATAACTCCATGATTTACAACAAAAGGCTAAACCTCAGTAAAGATTACCCATTTAAGAGCATAACTTCAGGGCTGGGGATATAAATTAGTGGCAGAGCACTTGCCTAGATGCTTAAGGCCTTGAGTTTGTTTGATCCTCTGCACTGCAAACTAAAACTAAAACAATCCCATAATTTCTCCAGTTTGCTTAGTACTGTCTTTTCCCTCTACCTTGTGCCACTAAACTTGTAACACGGGGGGAAAAAAAAAACCATACAGGAATTTTCAGTGAAGACTTCACACAGCCAAACAGGAAGGAAAATTTTATCAATATAGCATATTTTCATAGGTATAAATCCATACCTATTAATCCATAAAACCTTTGAATAACCCTCCTCACAAGGGTCAATCCTAATCTACATCTTTGGAAAGCTATGTTCTTACATATTTAAGCAAAACTTCTACTATGGGATAGTTCTAATTTAGAATCTCAGAGGCTTGAGCCCCTTTTTTGGTAATCTCACTCAAGGCTGGTATTACATATATAAGTTGCCTGACATTATCTAACATACCAGGCATTTATAGTAGCCATATTCTATTGTTGTTGTTCTCTGTGATATCCTCATAATTTCCTTAGATCATAAACATTTTTGAAGTGACCTGCTGTATTCTCCTTCCAAATATTTCTCATCTTAGTTCTTTAAACTATTTCTTTTTGACAGCATCCAAATTAACATTGGCCACCATAACCTTTCTGTGATGATAGAAATGCTTTGTGCCTGCACTATCAATGTTAGTCACTAGCCATATGCAGCTTTTGAGGCCTGAAATGTGGGTATGTGACTATAGCATTGGAGAGCACAGGTCCAGACCAACACTTTTTTATGAAGTGAGCTAGTCACTACAGAAAAGTACCAAGCAAAAATTTTAAGTGCCTCCTAGACCATATTCATAAGCACATCCTAACTATTCCTTCCAAATACACTCATTTATCTGTTATGCTTCTTAAAATTATATAAAAGTAGAACTTAGAAAAGGCAACTTTGTGAACAAAACATACTTTAAGATTGTTTAAAGAAAAAAAGGTGCTGCCAAAAACACTTAAAAGGGAAGTTAACAAAACAACACATTTTGAACTTCAAAAAGCTAATGATTTGTTCTTCCAAAAGGCACATGAAATATATTCTCTACTACCAAATATGTAAGAAATCATACCAGCATGAGACAGAAAGGAAATATGCCATAATGTTTATGGGTGATTTCTCCTTTTGCTTCTTTTCTAGATTTCCCAAGTTTTCTATACTAAACATGCGTTACCTTTACAACACGAGAAAAAAATACATACATATATATGTACACATAATGTATGTGCACATATATACATACATATAAAAAGAAATTACCTGTTTACAAGGTAAATTATCCAGAGTAAAGGCGCTCTGGCCCAAAGCTATTCACTTTACCTGCATTCTACCACTTTTAAAATTCCTTCAAAAGAAACCCAAATTATTGAATTAAGACTCATAGCAACCCTACATACAACTGGGGAAACACTATTGTCAGTGCTTCTCTGCTGTTCGTAGGGTTTTCAATGGTGGATTGTTTTTTGGGAGTGGGTTGCCAGGTCCTTCTCCCATAATCAACTTAGATAACTCAAAATCCATTGGTATAAATAAGTTGTTGGATAATTTATTATCAACTTTACTATTTTTAAGTCCCAATATATTTGTTCCCTACACCACCATCTATAAATATGGATAAGCACTTATAATGGTTTCTGTAACCAGAAAAAAATTCTAACATCTGTGCTTTGCTACATATTCCTTTTGTTTTTTTGTTTTTGTTTTTGTTTTTTTTGCAGCATTGGGGAGGGTGAGGTTGAAACAGGGCCTCTTGCATACTAGCCAAATGCTCTGCCACTGAGCTATACACCTAGCCCCCATTTTTAATTTTGACACAGGGTGTTGCCTCTGGTGTCAAACTTGCCATCCTCCTGAATACCTGGGATTAGAGACATGCACCAGTGTCTAGATATTGTTGTTGTTAGGTGCCATGGAGTCGTGTCCGACTCATAGCGACCCTCATAGGGTTTTCGATGGCTAACTGTTTCAGGATTGCCTCGGGAGTGGATTGCCAAGTCCTCCCATTTTTTGTGGTGCTGGGAATCGAACTCGGGACCTCAGAGACTGCAGCACAGCACTCTACCAACTGAGCTAAATCCCAGCCCCCAGTGTCTAGGTAGTACCTCTTAAATCCTTTTCAATTAGAAGTTGGCAAGATAAGCAATAAAGCATATTTAGTTTATTGCTACAAATCTACCAAAACTTTTGATCAGAAGATACATGACATGAACATACTGTGAGCAGCACTACAATTTAAGGAAATTTAGTCATTTGTAGCTAAAACCTAAAGAACACCGCCTCAGTCAGGAAAATCATTAATAATATTTCAGTTTAGTCCAGTAGACAAACTATTTAAAGGGAGTCTTTTACAATCCACTTTGTCTAGTTATATGGCTTTTAAAAAAGGATTGATACATTATACTTAAGATACTGATATATTTTATGAACTTCAAACTGGAGTCTAGGAACGTGACCCCAGTAGAAATACAGGAAAGAGAGAATGTCTAAGGAAAGTTGGGCTACCAATAGAACTTAAATTGTTATGCTGATAAAAATCACACAATGTTCCAGACACAATTAGTGACTAGATTTTTAAATTTGTTCTTGTGAAAACAGCAAAATATTTTCAACAAGTAATTTTAGGTCTACAAAACTTACAGGGTATTATAAGACAATAGAGAGTAACTGGCTGAGTACAGCCTATGCGTAAAGGTGTTCAACTTCAAATACATGAAAATACTGTTGTGGCCAAAGCACTCTGAAAGTTTCTAATGAAAGACCTCCTTTTTGATCCCTATGGTGACTAAATGGAAGAAACAAAGCAACAATATAAGCGTTTAGGAGAGTCTCAAAACTTCATACCAATAGTCTGGGGAAAAAAGAACACTTGTAAATATTATCACTCTACTCTGAAAAGTTATTTAGTTTAAAATATGTGATGAAATTAGTGAAAATATATACCTTAAAAATAATGAACTAGGTAACTTCACATTAAAATGATAATTACTCATCATTACTAAATTAGCAAACTGTGTTCTATCATAGTAGGTATTTATGATGGCCAAAAGTATTTGTGCCTAAACCTTTGGATGTTGAATCAGCTGTACTGTAGGAGCAAAAGCCACTTAAGTATAATATAAGCCAGTGAGAATGCTTTTTACTGCCTGGCTTTACAGGCACTGAATACACTGAGATTATAAGAAATGGAGTGGACTTAAAAAATTTTGAATCCAATTCAAAAGCCAACTGTTCCATTACTGTAAAATAAGCCTGTCTCCTACCCTCTCTCTTCTATACCTGCACACTTTTCAAATGAGTCAGCAAGATAAAATGACTAGGTCTAGACCAGATGAAAGAATGTATTAACATAATCCAACAAAAATGAAACATTCCAGAGTTTTGAGGTTTTTTTCGTACCTGTAATACAAAATAAGCCACTACCATCATCCAGAATGCTAAGGCCCTTATATAACACTAGAGAAACTTTAATATGAAACAGTAGAAACTAATATACCAGTCATTAAAAACCTCAAAATACTCGGTGTTAAGTACTCAGAGAAAGCCCAAGTCAAAACCTCAGAATCCACACATCCTAGTGTTACCCTAAATTGCAATTAACTACTCACACATTTTTCCATAATCAACTTTTTCAAAGCTATACACACAAATCAATACATCTATTTTAAAAGACTACTCTTTATAGTTAAGGATTTTACATGAACTTTTATATTCTGTTCAGCAAGGTATCTGACTGACGTCCAAATTAGCTCTTACATTCCACAAAATACAAACTCATGATAAGCTTTGTGATCACTGATGGCCTGTTTATGTAAGTCTAGTCCACTAAGTGTGTAATTCCATAGAATGTGCTCTTGATTATGTAAAGAATCTAGCATATCTTGAAGAAATACTATAATTCTCTTCTCCAGTAGTTACAATTTTTGAAAAGTATGCAATGAACTGAATATCACTCCCATGAAAGAAAAAAATATGATTTGTTCCAAAATTAACTTAGTCTCATGTATTTCTATTAAGTCTTTCAAGCATTCCAGAGAATCTTTTCATATCTCCATTTCTGGAAAGTGAAATCAGTATAGAAGTAATTTGGGAACTTGAAAATGGCATTCATTTTTTTCAGCAGATGCCAAATTTTTGACCGACATGGCTCCCACAATTACTTTGTACCATCAGTCCAGTCAGTTAACAGGTTGTAGGAAAAGATTCGTTTTTGCAGATACTGCTAAGCTGTTTAAAGAGAAGAGAAAGAGATTAATTTAGTGATTATAAAATGCACAAATATTTAAAATATTTTGAACACTTTGTTGGATATATCAGAGGTGTGACTATATTTTAAAAACCAAACGTGTACTTTTAAGTTTGGTCAAGAAGTGCAGAAACAAGTCAATATGATAGAAACAGTAGGTCAATATGATGTGTTAGTTTAATTAATGTCTGAATTCCTGCCACCATAGGAAGACAAGTATTAAAAAGCTACATCTTTAGTCTGGTTCTGTTTCATTTTACCATACAGGCACAATTAGAAAAGAAAAATCTAAATGGTCCCCCAAATAATAAATTATTTTCAACCATCACAGTAAATAGAACAAAATCTGAAAATTTCAAAACAGTCTATTTTATATTCCAGAAATCTCCTTTGTCCAAATACTAATCATTCACAACATAATTTTCTAAAAATAGTAAGACAACAATTTTATATTAATCATAACTTTTTTAATTAACAAGTAGTAAGTAGGACACTTTAAGATACTGTTTACTACATACTGAAATAAACATCTGTTGTAATTCAGAAACCCAAACATTTACAGTAAAATGTGCTTACATATAAATATGACCAAATTTTATTTAAAGCCCCCATTAGATAGGTCCTAAATACATGCAAATTACCATGTAAAAACAAGACCATGAGTTGATGTAAAAAATGACAAAATCACTAAGTCACCAAAACTAGAAAAGAAATAATGAAATGGAAACTGAGAAAAGACAGTTAATAAAACATAAGGAACCTAACAAAGCAGCTTTAAAAATAGGCCATACTAATCTTTCCAATTTCAAAAGTTCTTAATCAAGTAATTCCCCAAACTGCCATTTATAAAATGACATTCTAAAAATCTATACTTGGAATTTCAAAATCCCAATTCAGAAAGCTTTTACTACTGTTTCTCCCCAGCCCAAAACTTCAAACAATGCAGGAAAAGCATTGATGTTAGGAAGAAAATATTCCAAAGGAATGGTATAATTTAAAAACAAAAAACAAACAAACAAAAAACCCAAACTTACTGCTTCCAGAACCTTTTGATTAAGACCCACAGTCAGCATTAATAACAATCATTTTTCCTATTTTCATCCATTATTTTCCAATGTCATGTTAGAGATGAATAAATTCTTTGAGCCCATAACTGAAAGATCAACAAACCTGGTTTTATTATGACACCATATTTTTGTCATTGGTACTGCACAAAATTATATACAAAGAAATATATACAAAAATGTTCAAGTATTAGTTAAATTTCAATTCAAGGCTTCTGTTTCAAAAAGCTACATTTAACATAGTTCATAAAGATAGCACAAATTAGTCATTTCAAATAATTTTTTCCAACTACTTTTGGGATATATATATATACACATATATGCACATATATATGTGTGTACATATATATTTATTTCAGTAGGCACTAAAATTCCATGCAGCTGCATTGTGAGAGGCTTGCTCCTGCCCTTAAATATAAGCAAGTTCGTCATCCAGGTTGTGAGTTTGGCTACTATCCATTCATGCTCAAGTGCAGTAGATGATTTTACAAAATATGCTGTGATAAACTGGAAACCAGAGACCAATTTAAGTCTCAAATCATATTATCTAGCAACAAAACATTTACAGTTGTGCAAGAACAAGAATTCCATTTCCATAACCAAATAACAAAATAAAACATCTTACGTGTAAGATAACTTACATCTTTGGACTGTTGGAAAATACTTCTTAATTATGAACATTTTAAAAATAAAAGACAGCAGAAGCCCTGATATTACCTCTTTTTCCTCATTTCTTATACTACCTTTTAAAATAAAGCAGGAAATGTGGCCAGCAGCTGGTCCCGTCTCTTCTGCCCCAACAGCTGTATCCACTTTAGCACAAAGAAAAACAAGGATGCTAAATACGTATATACTTTATCAGGCAGTGATGTTTCACAAAGAATTTCTTAATGTCCCTTACACTGAAGGACATCATAATTTACGCAAATGGACAATAAAGAATACTCCAGGGGAAGAATATGTTCCATCTTTGGAAAAACAGCGTATCATTAGGTGAGCAGAACCACTCAATTTTAAAAATTATTTTTAAATAAGACAAAAACTTTCGAAATGTGGAGAGTAAGATTCTTTGTGAAGCCTCACTTTACACGTTTTCATTCACATTTCACAATCTTCAATACCTAATCATACAAAAATTTAATCTAAAATTTTAATACAACAAAAATAAAGGTGTTCGACAAATTTATTCGTACTCAGTGATAGGGTAATCACTGTGCTGATCCTCAAAGAAACATTTCATTGACCATTCTTCCTCTTCTTCTAACTAAAATACAGGAGTCTGATATGTATATAATTTCCAACTTCTCTAATGGTGAGATGTTAAAATCTGTTACTCTAAATAGGTTGTATTTCTGCATTTTCTAATGAAAACTAAAAGGGATTCTTGAGTATTTAAGAGATTTCTGTCGTTTTCTGCAAAATAACTATCATATTTGTGCATGCCTCAAATATTTATTGTCAGCCTCCAAAAAGTTGCTCTAAAACTGGAATTCCAATTTGCACCTTGTACAACTCGGAACTTCCATTCTACTTCACCTGTTTCACTGTCTCCAAACTGTATCTCTATAAGCAGGTTTCAGTGAACAGTTGGAACCGATGTCATCCAAGGCCATGTCCACACTGGGGACAGAAGAGCTAGGTACACGCAAGTCTGAACAAGGGGACACATTTAACAGCTATTTCAACCAGAAGCAGCATCTTAAATACATTATTGACCAGCACAAGTCTGTTTCCAGGGTGGACAGGGCCCAAATTAGATTCTCCTCCCACCATCCAAAAAAAACAACAAAGAAAAGAAAAAAAAAAATCACACACACAAATTGAGATGTTGCCCATTAAAGAAGACTAAGCAGCAGAGCATGAGCGTTACGTGAAGAGATGGATCCTTACCAGGTTGTGAGGCGGGAACGACTGTTCTGTAACCCCTACAACGGAGCCTGGCAGGAAGGAAATCACCTAAAAAAGAAACTGTCAGAGAGATTTAATAGTCACAGGTTATCATTAGGAGTTGGTTACAGTGTCACATTCATGCTTTTAGCTAACACTTAAAGATTCAATATTACTTTTTTTTCCTTCTCTGAAATGTGTCCAGTGAAGATGTCCCACTAAGGTGTTTTACATGGTGTAAGGGAGTAGAAAGGGGTAAACGCGGATAAAGAGCAGATTACTTGACCCTACATTTTAAGAGAAGACGACGCCTTCCGAGCGCACGCCGAGCAGAACTCCACCGACACCTTATCCTTGTCCACATGAAGACACACTCCTCCCGCCGAGTCGTCCTCTTCCAGCAGATCCTGCTGCTGCTTCCCCACCGGCAGCGCGTAGTCATGGTCACCGGCTGGCGAGTCTCTGAAGAGCGAGGTGGTCAGCCGCAGTCCCACGCCGCTCAGCCGGCTCAGCAGGCGAGCCAGTCCGGTCTCGTTGGCTAAGACTGCCCGTAGGTAGCGACTCTCCTCCTGCAGTGCTTGCACGCGTTTGCCCAGCTCCCGATTCTCGGCCCGCAGCTCCTGGTTCTCGGCTGCCAGACCCCGGACCCGACTCTCCAGCCCCATCACGTACTCCTTCTTCTTCAGCCGATTGAGACGGGCCGCGGCCGCCGCCTTCCGGGGACTCTTTGTCGCCGCCTGGTTGCTGTCGTTGCCACCGCCGCCGCCGCCCCCGCCGCCGCCTCCCGGGGCCTTTCTCCGCCTCTTCTCCCCGCTGCCGCGGTCAGCGCCGCTGCTGCAGCCCCCGATACCGTTTAGCAGCCTCTGCAGCAGGTCGGAAAAGCGCTGCATCTCGGCAGCCGCGGCCTCGTCGTCGTCGTCCCCTTTCCACAAGCCGCCGCTCTCCGATCCTCCGCCGGACGAAGACAGAGGCCCGGGCGAGCTGAGCCCGGGCTCCAGGTGCCAGTCCGGCTGCCGGGGGTCCAGCAGGTCCGCCAGCTCCAGCCCCGAAAGAAAGTCCATGTCCTCCGTCTCTTCCCCGGGGACGCCGGCCATCGCCTCTTCCTCCATCTCCTCCGGCGAGGGCGCGCGCACGGCCACGCCGCCGCGGCTCCCCCTCCCGGCCGCCAAGTCGCCCTCGTCGCCGTGCGGCTGCCCGCGGCCGGGCGATCCGGCCGCCGCCGCCGCCGCCGCCGCCGCCGCCGCCGCCTCCTCCTCTTCCTCCGCTGCTGCTCGGGTCAGGTCCGGGCACAGCGAGCAGGTCGCAGCCTGCGCCGGGCTGTCGCTGCGGGCTGGGGAGTCGCGGCCTGACGCTGCCAGCAGTTTGGTCAGGCTATGCCGCATGTGGCCAGCGGCGGGCCCTCCTAGGCCCCGGCCCCGCGGACCCCAGGCCCCGGGGCGGGCGGCCACGGCGCTGGCCAGAGCAAAATGGCGGGAAAGGGTCGAGCCGCCTCTGCCCTCACTTGGCCGGCCGACCCCCCGCGCCGGGGCGGGGGGAAGAATGGAGAAACAGAGCCTCGAGGCCTGGCGATGACTCGACCGCGCACCAAGACAACGGCCCGGCCGGAAGTTAGTCGATCTCCCACCCCTCCCACCGCATTTCGCGCGCCACCAGACCCGAGTATCGCGAGATTTCATTGTGCTTTAGAGTGGCGGTAATTCTAGCTCTATGGTGATGTCATACTAACAGCGGCAAAAACAATAAAAGCCCGGTTTTATCCCTCCTGATTCAATAATACTACCCAATACCCAGACTCAACAGTTCATTACTCAATGTTTTGCCATAGTTGATCCACCCATATGTGAATGGTTGTGAATACTTTTTTTTTTTGCTGAATCATCCTTAAATTGCACACACCCCTGCATACTTAAGTATGGATCTCTAAAAATAAGAACATTCTCCTTCATAAGCATGATCCTATTATCAAGTTCTGAGAAAATAGGCAATCATTTACTCATATTGTCTAAGTCCCTGGTCCGTATTCAGATGTCCTTAGTTCTCAGAATAACCTTTGATAGCAGATACTTTCTTTTGAGCCAGGATCAATCAGAGGTCACTTACTTAATTAGTTTTAGGTTTTTTGTTGTTATTGTTGTTTCATTTGTCAAACTATAACAATTCTCTCTCTACATTTTAGTTTTTGTTTCTTTTCTTTTTTTTTTTTTTTTTTTTTTTTTTTTTTTTTTTTTTTTTTTTTTTTTTTTTTTTTTTTTTTTTTTTTTTTTTTTTTTTTTTGGCTTTTTGAAGAGATCAGGTCATTTGTCTTTAAAAAAAAAAAACACATTCTGCACATTCTGGACTTGTGTTTGTTTCTTTGATTCCGCAATAGATATGAGGTTTGAAGTGGTTTACAAATACATTCAGAGTGTAGTGAAGCAAAGCAATTCACATTCTTAAAAAGCAACACTGCAGGGCATGGTTAGCTCAAGCCTTAATCTCAGCTACCCTGGAGGCTATGGAAGGAGAGTCACAAGTTTGAGGTTTGTCTGGGCTACGTAGCTAGTTGAAGACCAGCCTGGGCAACTTAGCCAGACTCTATCTCAAAATAAAAAATTAAAAGGGCTGGGGCTGTAGATCAGTGGTAGAGTGCTTGCCTAAAACACCTAAGGCCCTAGATTCAATCCCCAGTAGTATACATACATACCACTGGAAATATAGATGAAATAGAAAAATAAGGATTTCCAAAGAAAGTTTAGTATGGAATATGATGGATACAATATTTTACAGTTATTCCAGTTTGGTTCAGAATAAATTAAGCTTCTTGGCAGTCCCCACTCACAAAAAAATGAAACAAACTTTCCTTTGTTTATTCACACATAAAGTACATATGAATTCTGTACTTTTCTAGTCCTTATGATAGGCAGGTTAGCTTAGGCATTAGCAAGCATAGGGAGGAAAAGGGGATTGAAATTGACTCCTGCCATTTGGCCATGATGGATGAAGCCACGTGTGTCTCTGAGGGCATTGGAAGGACATTTTCTAATGGGCCCCACGATCTAATCCAAGCCATTGATCCATTTACAAAATAAAGACCCCAGATTCACGTCACACTAGGTGACCAGAGCTGGGGAGCCAGAGCTAATGTCACACTGAACATTCTCCAGTTGTTAGATGCTGTTCAGTCGGGTCCAATCGATAGCCATGCCTGACACTGTGTCAGTGCTTTTCTGCTATTCATAAGGTTTTCAATGTCTGACTTTTGGGGGGCGGGAGGAGTAGGCTGCCATGTCCTTCTCCTAAGCCTATAGAACCCTGTATTCCCCAGGCAGTCTCCCATCCAAGTACTAACCAGGCACCACCCTGCCTAGCTTCCGAGATCTGAGGGCATTAGACACCACTGTGGTATGGCTGCAGGCGGACATGCCCTAGTTTGAATAAAACGAGGAGAAATGTGCCTGCTCCCTTTCCTTCTTTCTTTTCCTCTTTCCTCTCCACTTCTTGCTGTTTGCTCATCTCTTCTTTCTCTAGCAACCGCATGCATGCCTTTCCCCACTTTTCCCTCTCTACAAGCCTGCTTAACTCTGTTGTCTCTGACTTTATCTTTCCCTGGGATATAGAAATATCTTTATACAGAGTCACTCAGGGAACCCAGTTTATTTCAAGATCCTTTCCAGGCTTACCTAAGTTTCTCCAAGTGCCTCAGTCTTTTCTGTAATTATCTCTAAATGGTGTGCTATTATTTAATAAACCTTGTCTTTACTCTCTACTATAACTTCTGTGTTGAGTATATAAATTCATCTACGGGCCAGATACAAGGACCAAGGTTATGTTGCCAAATTCCTGGACCCATGCTCCAGACCCCCGTAACCACGTTCCCGGTGAATCTCTTGTAACAGGTCTTAAAGAAAGTCTTCAATGGGATACTCAAAAATGTAGCAGATATCCACAACAATAGCTGTTTTTACATGGCTATTTCTTAGAGAGTTAGAAAGTAAGTTCCAGAAAAGCTGGATACTGAGATCTCAAATAACCAGAAATGTGTCTGGCACAGCATAGGCGTCAACAAATATTTGTTGAAGAATGAGGAAGTTGTACAAGTTTGGGCTGAAGGTATAACACTAAAGCTCAACTGAATGAAAACAATTCTTCAAGAGGCAAAAGTAAATATGACCTATGATAGCTAGAAGAATAAATAAAAGGTCCCCATGTCCTTCTTAACCATTCCTATTAGGAAAGGTTTTATTAAAGTAGAAGAGCACACATTCAAAGTGACATGCACTGGGGCCTGCCTTGAGTACAGGTGTTTTATGTGGCTATTAACCCTGTCCAACTACATTGCTAGGCACAACTCAACATTAAGAGTTAATTCATGTTTTTTCCTATATAGTAAAATTTTGGTTTAATATAGATAGCTTAAGATCTGCTTAATCTGATTAGGAAAAAGCAGAAACTTGAAGGGAAAGTTTTAAAAATGTAGCCTCAGAAGAAGAAAAAGCACCTGAAGCATGAGTAAACCTCCCAAAAAATAGTTCTTCCTTTTCGTTACTCTTCTTCCCGTTTCTTCCCCTCCTCCATCTCACTGTCTCTTTCACAGCTGTCTTCTTTTTCTGGTTATAATGATCATTGCAAAATATTTAGATACTGCACAAATGACTAAATAATTAGGAAGATATCACCACAATCTACCCTCAAATAACTATTAGTAAAATTTCAAGGCCAGGCACAGATACACACACCTGTAGTCTCAGCAACTCAGAAGGCAGAGCCAGGAGGATCATGAGTTCAAGGCCAGCATCAGCTTATATAACCTAGCAAGACCCTGTCCCAAATTTAAAAATAAAAAATGGGCTGGGGTGCATGTCAGTGGTATAGCACTTGCAGAGTATGTGCAAGGCCCTGGGCTTAACCCCCAAGTATTGCAAAAAATAAACAAATAAAATTCTGCTGTACACTATCAGAGTTTTTCTATGTACAGACATACACTGATTTATTTCTTTGCACTCTACTTTTTTGGTATGAACATACAGTAGACATCCTTTCATACAAGTAAGTTTAGATCCACATGTGCACTTTAAATAGCTGTCTAAAATTCCATTCCTACCCAGGTATAGTGGTGTGCACCAGTAATCCTAGCACTCTGGAGGCTGGGACAGGAGGATCTGGACACCAGAAAACAATACCTGAAGGTATCGATTAGGAGAAAATGTCAGCTGAGAGGAAGGAGGATAGGCATTGTTATGAATTGAATTGTGTCCCCTCAAAATGATATGTTGAAGTCCTAATCCATGCACCTCCATATGTGAACTTATTTGGAAACAGAGTTTTTAGAGAGGTTGTTGTTGTTGTTGTTGTTGGGTGCCGTTGAGTCGGTATCCGACTCATAGCGACCCTCTGAACAACAGGGGAAACACTATTGTCAGTGCCTCTCTGCTGTGCATAGGGTTTTCAATGGCAGATTGATTTTTTTTGCGACGGGGTTGCCAAGTCCTTCTCCCAATTTAGAGAGGTAATAAAGTTGAAATGAGATCATTAGGGTGAGCCCTAATCCAGTAGGACTAGTGTCCTTACAAAATGAAGAAATTTGGACATAGAGACAAACACAGAAGGAAGACAATGTGTCCCTTGGTAGAGGACAGACACTTGAATGGAGTGATGGATCTACAAGCCAAGGAGTGCAAAGAGTTGCCCAAAAACACCAGAAGCTGGAAGAGGCAAAGAAGTTTCTGCCCTAAGGCCATCACAGGGAGCTAAGCTGTGCCAACACCAGGATTTCTGGCATCTAGCCACCAGGACTGTGAGATAATAACTTCCTGTTGCTTTGAGACATCTAGTTTTTGGTACTTTGTTAATACAATAGCCATATTAAAATACTGTTGAAGGAGATGCGGATAGGTGTGCCAAATATGCTGAGGATCTAGCTGAGGGTAGACTGGGTCATTCAGAGCTCACCTGGAGGAAACAGAAGGTGATTCAGCAACTCTAGGCAGAAAGGAGTTTAATCCAGAAAATTAAGTGCTTACAAAATCATTGGGAAAATGGAAAGAGTGAGCTTTAGACTGGGTGATCGAGAGACTGGGTGATCGAGAATGCCTCTCGGGAAGCTGAGGGTGTTGTTCAGTGGTAGAGCTCTTGCCTAGCATGCTTGAAGACCTGAGCTTGATCCCTAGCACTGAGGGAAAAAATGTAAGTGGCTTGGTTAGGTAGTTCTGGCTCTGAGATTCTCATGGAGTTTAATCAGATTTCGTCTTGAGCTACATTGATCTTGAAGGTTATGTGGTACACCTCCCAAGGGGCTCACCCACATGGCCGGCAGATTGGTCCTCAGGGGATGCTTCAGTTCTTTTCCCAGGGGGCCTCTCCACAGGACTATGTAAGTATCTACACTGTAGGATGGCTTTCTATGCCCAGAGTAAATGATCCAAGAGACCAAGAAGGGAGCAGCAATGACTTTTTTGACCTTGTCTAAGAAATCACTTGTGTAGTGTTCTGTTAGTCACATAGGGCAGAGGGGGTATAGGAGGGGACTCCACAAGGATGTGAACACTAGAAGATAAGGATCATTAGGGGTCACCTTGGGGGCTGGCTACAACATCCTATAAAGTCAGTGAGTGGAAATTGGAATGATGCTACAGAAAAGAAAAAAAAAAAAATCTCAAGAATGTGCTTGGAAGCAGCAAGAGCCAAGGGAGGGGGAAAATGGCTCCTGCCTCATTTGCACCTTCCAAATATAGCTGCAGAGGAGTCTAGCAAATATAGTTTGCTTTTGTGTTTTTTTGTTTGTTTTAGCGTTTACATTTCTGCAATACAGGAAAGCACATTAAAGGGGGGATTGAAATAGATGATGAATACCAACATATCAGATCCTTCATAAAGACCATGACTGTATGGTACTCCAGACTTGTGCATATATTTATTGCATTTTCTTTTCTCTCTCTCTCTTTTTTTTTTTTTTTTTTTTTTTTTTTTTTTTTTTTTTTTTTACTTTTTGAGATAGGGTCTCACTAAATTACACAGACTGCCTCTGGTCTCGAACTTGTGATCCTCCTGCCTCCGCCTCTGAAGCTGCTGGGATTATAGGCGTGCACCACCACGCCCGGCATTTATTGTGCTGTCTATAGCAGAAAATTGGAGCAGAGGTACCAGAGAATGCAGTTGAATTGGGGTTAGAGTTTTTCGGAGCAGTTGCTGCACAGATGCAAGTGTACTACAGAGGCCAAAGTGCTCATTTAAATGTTTACCCATGAGGCATAATTTGTAACGGGTAGTGAGATGATGAGGTAATCTATGACTGGAAAATTGAAAAATCAGGTGCTTATTAGTGCCTAGGGCACTGCCAGAATGTGTTTATAAGACATATGTCCATGGATTATGTACAATTCCCAGGGCACTAGCTGTTTTTCCTTCCTTTATCCACCTCTCAAGAAAGCATTTCTGAACATAATTGAATGAGAATTACAATATTTGGGACTCATATGGAACTATTTTATTTTATGCCTCCTAATTAAGGAAACCCTGTGGTTCCTGCCACTGAAGTTGAAAATTGCTGGCTGGGGATGGGGGGAAGGGTAAACAGATATAGAAGAAGTTTGAGCATGAGATATTTGGAAGAGTGGGTATAGAGCTTCACATGTCCTGACAGAAAGACTCTACTTCTCAAATGGAAGTTGTTTCATCCACCCCCTGCCCCGACCCCCAGAAGGCACCTCAATGCCAGATCTTGACAGTGGTGCTCTTAGATCCCTTTACCAGTTCCAAATCATTTCTCTTCCTCTCTCATTCAGAAACCCCAGCACTTTTATAATCTTTTAAATATTAAATTTTTAAAATCAAACACAAAAGCTGAGAATAGCATGTTGTTGTTGTTAGGTGCCGTCGAGTCGGTATCCGACTTATAGCGACCCTCCTAGGGTTTTCAGTGGCTGACTGTTTCGGGATTGCCTTGGGAGTGGATTGCCAGGTCCTTCTCCCGACTCCTTATAAATCCACCATCTATATTTAACAGTTATCAAGATTTTGCCGCACTTGCTTCATCCTCCTGCTTTGTTCTGCTGAAATATTTTAGAGTAAATGCTACACATCATATCATTTTATCCCTACACTTGTCAATGTACATCTTTAACAATATTGTTGTTAGGTGCCATTGAGTTGGGTTCATCCCATAGCTACCCTATGTACAACAGAATGAAACTTTCCTCAACACTGTACCATGCCCAGCACTATGTCAGTGCTTCTGTGCTATTCATATGGTTTTCGATAGCTGATTATTTCAGGAGTGGGTTGCCAGGACGTTCTCCCATTTTTGCTGTGCTGGGGATCAAACCCAGGGCCACAGACAGTGCAGAGTAGCATTCTACCAACTGAGCTAAACCCCAACCCTTCTTTAACTATGTTGTTGTTCTTAGGTGCCATCAAGTCACATCCTACTCATAGCAACCCTTTGTACAAAGAATGAAACTTTCCTCAACACTGTGCCATTCCATGCACTATGTCAGTGATTCTCTGCTATTCATAGGGTTTTCGATGGCTGATTATTTCAAGACTGGGCTGCCAAGTCCTTCTCCCTATCCTGCAGCACCTGGTATTCCCAGGCAGTCTCTCATTTAAGGACTAACCAGGTTGAACCTGCTTAGCTTCTGAGATGAGATGAGATTGGATGCCAGGGTGCTATGGCTGCAGGCCTTTAACTATAAGGTCATTTTATTTATATAACCAAAATTCCATGGTTGTAATTAATGTAATTATTATGTATTTTTCTTTTTTTGTAATACCAGGGATAAACCCACGGCCTCACACTTGCTAAGCAAGTGCTGTACTACTGAACTACACCTTCAGCTTTCTGGATTTCTTGATATTATTTAAACCCAATCCATATTCAATTATACCACAGATGACTTAGCTAGATCAGGATTCAAACACTCCTATACATTCCATTTAGTTGTATCTCTTACATTTTCTTTTAACCTAGAACACTACCTCTCCCCTGCTTTCCCTCGATGCATTTGTTTGAGACCAGGCCAGTTGTCCTACTGAGCGACTCAAATTATATTTGTCTTTTTTTTGTGATATCATTTTACTTTTCCCCCTATGTGCCATGTTTTGTGTAAGTGGGAACTTAGTTGCTAGGGCTAGACATCTGAAGGTTCTCCATTTTAATACTTCCTAGGAGGAGCTGTTTTTCATAATGTATCACATCAGGATGCACCTAACATCTAGCTGCCATGTTTTCAGTGATGCTAAGGTTCATCAGCCTGCAGCCATAGCCCTGTGGCATCCGATCCCGTCAGATCTCGGAAGCTAAGCAGGGTTGGGCCTGGTTAGTGCCTGGATGGGAGACCGCCTGGGAACACCAGAAGCTGTAGGCTTGGGAGAAGGACCTGGCAACCCCCTCCCAAAAATCAATCTGCCATTGAAAACCCTATGAACAGCAGAGAAGCACTGACAATAGTGTTTCCCCTGTTGTACAGAGGGTCGCTATGAGTCGAATACCGACTTGACGGCACCTAACAACAAGGTTCATCATTGTTTTTATATGAACAGCCCAATTATTCAGTTGTAAAAGTCTTCATTAACCTTCCTTCTAATGGTTTCATCTAATAATAATCAGTGCTTAAATAAATTATTTTGCCAAAAATTGTGAAGTAATGATTTTAAAGAAACCTCTCCTTCCTTTGCCTTCATTATCTGGAATTCTTCTGTAAAAAGTAACTTTATCTCATCACATATGGGCCATTTTATAGCCTTGAAATACAGAAACAGAAAAACTAGGATAAATGCTCACTTACCTTTAAAAAACAATTTTCAGAGTAGGAGTTAGAGATCAATGAGTTTTGTATTTGTTTTTTATTGTTTTTGTTATTGCTTGGCTCTCTTTGGCTTCTATTCTTTCTTTCTTTCTTTCTTTCTTTTTTTTTTTTTTGCTTCTATTCTTTCTTTTTTCCCTTCTTCTGTGTATCACAGTGAACTCATGGATATTAATATATTCTGTTGTTTCACTCAATGTGCTTATTACTTTTGGTGCTCAAATTACCCATCTTTAGCCAATGAGAGTCCCTTCAACTTAGTTCTTAGGTCTTTTTGAGAGAACTCTATAAGTCTTTGATAGCTTATTTCCTTTCTTCACATACTAGATGGTTCAGATTCATCTTGTTCTTTTTCTACTCCTTGTAGGGAACCAATCTCTTCTCCAAGCAGCTCTTATTCAATTTAGTGAAAATAGAAATAGTTTTTGAAGGCTACAAACAGGGTCTTACAGATGCTCACAGGACCAGATTGTCATTGCGTTTAGGTCTTTTGATTGACAGAAGTAGTAAATACTTTTTAAGAAAAGAAGACTGTCATGGGTTTAGACTAATATTTTTTCTATTTGAATTTAACATTAAGCGATTTTTATTTAACATTTTTAATACCTATTTAAACACTGAAAGTTTTGTCCCTTAGTAACATTAACATATGCATTTTTTGTTTTACCCTCAATATATATGTTTGCCTGCAGCCATAGCCCAGTGGCATCCAATCCCGTCAGATCTCGGAAGCTAAGCAGGGTTAGTACCTGGATGGGAGACCGCCTGGGAACACCAGAAGCTATAGGCTTGGGAGAAGGACCTGGCAACCCCCTCCCAAAAATCAATCTGCCATTGAAAACCCTATGAACAGCAGAAAGGCATTGACAATAGTGTTTCCCCTGTTGTAGAGAGGGTCGCTATGAGTCGGATACCGACTCAACGACACATAACAACAACAACAGCATATATAAGTTTAGCATAATGACATTACAATTAACAATAAGATGAATGAGATTTCTAAGATTTCTTCTCAGTTCAATTTATCTTTGAAATATATTCTATTAAAGATATTCATTAGATATTAGTCGAAAGGTTCCATAAACCTCATAAATTAATAAAAGTGTAACCAAAGTGATGTAATAGTCACATAATGGAAAAAGCAAATGCTGTATTACTCTGTGTCCCATCCACATTTGCCTATAAAGGGGGAAAAATAAAAATAAACATTAGAAAAAGAGTTCATTACTGCCAGGAGGTGGGCATGGATATCTTAGAAAAAAAAAAAAAAAGATATTCATTAAAAATATTGTTTGCTATGGCCAGGTGTGGTGGCGCATGCCTATAATCCCAGCAGCTCAGGAGATGGAGGCAGGATTATCGCAAATTTGAGACCAGAGGCGGTCTGCGTAATTTAGTGAGACCCTGTCTCAAAAAAGTGAAAAAAAAAAAAAGGTCTGAAGGTGCAGCTCAGTGGTCCAGCACTTGCAAAGCATGCAAGCTCGAGTCCCTGTGCTCAACCCCCAGTCCACAAAAACAAACAAACAAACAAACAAATTGTTTGCTAAAATCATTTGGAGAATTCTTTTCTCTGTGTTGGTTACACCAATGTGATATTAATGCCACGTCCTGTTCATATATGTCACTGAACGTTTTACCTTTCTGCTCTCCTTTCTACCCAGTTATACCTTACCTAAGGTCACACAGGAAATGACAATCAAGATTTGAATGCAGGCAATCTGATGCCAAGGCATCCTTTCACTCACTGCATTAACACCTCGGCTAGTTTGCTGCTCATAGATCTGGGTTTCCGAGGGGCCCAGTGGAAGCATTTGAGCAGGATGAGGGCAAGGATTGAATCAGATTATGAAGGCTCAGACTTCTGACAGGGACTAAGGTAAATATGGACGTGAGTAGAATGAGATCAATCTGATTAGAGAATCTCTTATTTGGGTCTGTGTGACCGATTATTCTACAGCCCTGGAATGACTGTAGGAAAGGCAATTTTCTAACCCAGGAAGGGAGCTGCTGGGTGGCTTCTGCACTACCGTACTCACATACTTTTCCATTCTCTTGCATGATTATTACACATTTTACAGTCATTAGTTTAAATGCACTTCTAGGAAAAGCTTTTCTTAATCTCTCCTACATTAGGTTTGGTAACCCTGCTATGTCATCCTATTCTTGGGCATATTTCTCACCCACTAGGATACAAATTCAGTGAGAATAAGGTCTGTCTTGTTCACATTGTATCCTGGAAATCAACATAGTGCCTGATCCATAAGAGACTCTCAAAAATTATTCGTTAAATTAAAGCAATATGTTGAATGAATGAGTAAATAAGATTGAGAGATTAGAAAGACTTGGCCTTCCCTACCTTTACCATCTTTGGTCTGTTAGTGCAAAACAAAAAACCAATACCCAAAGCCTAACAACTCAAGTATACAAGAAAAAAGGCCCCCTTAAAAATCTAAGATATATCCAGATGTGAAAAATTCATGAGATAAACTAACAGAGCTAAATCCTTAAGAGAGAAATACTAATAATTGGGAGGCACTTGTTAGGGTAAAGTAAGATATTGTGACTTCCCATATGTTGTTGAACATTTGTGAAAGCAGCAGCTTCCAGCTGAATGACCTGACCCAGATCTGTCAGGCCATATTTGGTTTTATCCAAAATATGCCTTGCCTACATAGCTCTTTAAGACAGAAAAATCTGCAGGCTTTTAAAATCTCCTACATAGAAACAGAGCTTACTGGAAAGTTAAAGAGATATGCAGAAGATTATTTTTGTTTTTAATGTTACTACCTTTTTAACAGGTAATATATTCTTTTCTTTTTGTTCAAAAGTTAAATGATATGAAAATGACATAAATTGAGAAGTTTCCTTCCAACTCCTATCTCTGACAACTTCATTCCCTATACTCCTCCATATCACTAACAATCATTTTTATTAGAATTTTTCTAATATTTATTTATGCATATGAAAGTAAATATACTTACATTCTTATTTCCTTTATCTCCTTTGCCGATTACACAAAAGATAGCATATATTATAGTATATATTATGGATATTGTTTCCTTAAAAATACATCCCAGAGATATTTCTATATCAATACACAAAGAGCTTCCTTTTTCTTTGCTTCTTTTTCTGACAATTGTACTGTATTTCAAAGTGTGAATGGCCCTGACTTTGGCTAACCTGTTCCTTTTCAATGACATATGAATTATTTCCAACATTTTGCTATTACAAACAATGATGTAATGAATAATCTTGTGTTGGGCTGGGGATGTAACTCAGTGCTTGCCTAGCACATACAGGACACTGGGTTTGGCCCCTAGTACCCACCCACCCCTCAAAAAACCTTGTGTTAGTCAGCTTTCCAACACTATAACCCAATACCTAAGATGATCAATTTATAAAGAGAGGTTTATTTTGGCTTTCAGTTTAGGAGGTTTCAGTCCATGATGGATTAGCTTTTGAGCAAGGGAGCACATCATGGCTAGAGCATATGGCAGGGCAGAAGCACACAACACATGGCCAGAGAGAAAAAGGGACGAGGGAGTGATCATTATCCCACAATCTCCTTTAAAGGCATGCCCTCAATGACCTAAATACCTCCCAGGAGACCCCACCTCCCCATAGTGCCACCCTGGGGAATCCAGCCTTCAACACATGGGTTTGTGGGGGACACTTAAGATCCAAACTATGTTGTTGTTGTTGTTGTTAGGTGCCATCAAGTCGGTGTCCGACTCATAGCGACACTCATAGGGTTTTCAATGGCTGTTTCGGGATTGCCTTGGGAGTGGATTGCCAGGCCCTTCTCCCATTTTTGCAGTGCTGGGAATTGAACTCAGGACCTCAGAGACTGCAGCTCAGAGCTCTACCAACTGAGCTAAATCCCAGCCCAAGATCCAAACTGTAGGAAACCTTAAATATGAAAGAGAAAATTTAGACTAGTACGAATGAGAGTGGAAACAGTCTAGCAACTAGCAAAGGTAAGAGTCCCTTTAGGAGCCTGAGAGTGAGAGGATTGTGGGGCACTCTAGTCAATTAAATGGAGAGAGAATGATCAGGCAGATTTTTCCAAGGGAAAGCTGTTTCTTAAATTTATTTTTTTCAAGTGAGAATAACAGAACGTTTTGAAGATAACAGTATCAAATAGGGAGACTCATCTGTACAGCTTAAGGCCATTAGGTTTAATATGACATTTTTAGTGTTTGGAAAACAAAAGCATCCAATTTGTCCTTAGGAAGATGGACAATGATTAGCAAAACTTATTCTTGACTATTCCCCCAAATCCTGGCAATTTTTTTCAAGACTTGTGATTAAAGATAAAAAATGAAAGAACTCCCTATCTGATAAGGGTCTAGTCATCTACATGGCTATATATAGTGCAGCAGACATTGTTGGTCACCCACTGAACGTTCATCCCCCTTTCTCCCTGCCAGCAATGTCCTGGCTCTCTCAGGTAGCCCCTTCCATTACACAGAATACACTGGCCTCATTCCCGTCTCAGGGGTGGACCGTGAGTGGTCTAAATTAATGATGGCCACGAACTCTATGAAGATGCTTGGCTGAAGTATTTCCAGATGACCCAGTTTTAGCCAATTGACACTGGAAAACAAGCCATCTTGTTGGGCACTCTAGGCTTTTGGGAGAGCAGTTACAGCCACCACCCTCTTTTCTTCATTGGTGAGCCAAGAGGTGGGGTCTTCAATGTCTGTGCAGGTCTCCTTGTCTAGCCATAGTGGAGAGCAGAGAAGCATCCTCTCCTTGGCTCAGCCACAACTACTCCAGAGGTATCTAGGTCAAAGAGGGATGGGCAGAACAGCAGACTCTCATGCTGGTACTCCTTCAAAAAAAAGCTCTTTAATTGTTTAACTGCAGTATAATAAGGTTGGGAAGACACAAATTTTCTATTAATACTTTCGTTTACTAGCAACAAATTAACTTTGAATTCATTTTCACTAACTGAAGCAGAGAGTGCTCTGAAAACATCAGTCAGTTCACTTCTCCTTTAGCTTTCCTGTTTTCAAGCTTTCATAAATCTTTGGGACCAGACTAATTCCTCGGAGGCACACTCAAGAGCTTACAATATAGTGATCTTACAAGAGATCACACTTAGCTACACAGCACTACACATCCATTATTTAGTTTTAGAATCTCTGTTCTGCTGACTTTCATTTTAAGGCTTCTGCTTATGGATGTCAAAAAAAATTCAACAGAGATACAGATCTGCTTTAAAAATGAGGTTAGTTGTTTTGTTTTAAATTGTTCCCTCAAAGGCAACAGTTTGGAGGAAGAGGCCAATTTACATCTTATCTATTTGCTTCAGTGATACACGTCACATTATAGAACAGAATAGCACAACAGTTAAACTGGTTGCTCATCCTTGAATGTGGTTCTGGGTCACAAATTAAATACGAGATGACCACTGAGAGAGTGGAATCCAAAGTGACATGGAGTATAGGGGGAAAAACAAGACTGTTTTGTGGCTGTTTAGAAGGTAGCTTGTATTGTGGGAGAAAGCATGAGTTTTAGAGCCAGAAAGCAGGCCCAGCTACCTAATTGGCAATGCCCTGTACAGAACGAAAGTGTAAGGCCCCTTGTTAAAATCTTTATTTCATGACAATGAGAGTGGAGCATTAAACCAGGTGGGGGGGCCACATGTAGGTGGGATACCTGTGATACCCCACGCAAGGGCCTGTGGTTCAAATCTCACTCCTGCCTCTCCAAAGCTTCCTGGCTTTAGATAAGTCAACCCTCTTGAGTCTCTCTTCACCCATAATAGTGATAATGGAGCCTCCACTGAAGAGGGTGAAATGAAAGCACTTGATGCATGATGGGTGCATATTCCTCTTCATTTCATAGTCTACGTTGTAGGCTCTTTTCTTCAGTTGTTGTCCAGGCATTGTCTCTGACCTACTCATTCCCTACTTCCCTTTCAAAAACTTTCAAAAGGATTTTAGTAAGTGGAGAATATCGGACCATTTAGGATTTACAAAATCGGGGCAATTTCATCTCATTCAACCTTATACAAACTCTTTACCCTGGCTTTGAGCTGTACTGTCCTAAGACCAGAGCAGCTGGGCCCTTTTTCTTGCACCTATTTTAGGGGACGTGTGCCCCTGCAGCTACCCACCTCCAGCCTCCTCCAGTGTCACCCTGCTCTCCTAAAGAGGAGGATAGGGAGGAGGCACAGTGTTGGCACATATGAGCACTGGGTCCCCTGCAGAATATAGCCTGAACCTGGGTGGGAACAGGAAGGCTGGGTCTGTGGCTTTCATTCATAGGCTTGTGTTATTCTCCTCCCTCCTTAAGCCTGCTCCCAATATAGAGTCAGCTGGGCATTCAAGCTTCCTTATATTCTGGCCTCAATCTCCTCTTCTGCTTTTATCCGTAGTCATGCTTCTCTGCACGTCCTCTCAACTACTTATAATTTCCCTAAGCATTCTGGGTGTTTTGTTTTTGTTTTTGTTTTTGTTTAAAAAAAAAAAAAGCCTCTATGCATTCCACATAATGTTGTCCCAACCCTTTATTCTTTTTCTCTATCTGGTGAGATTCTACCAGTTCTTTAAGAACAAGTTTATATACTAGTCTTTCCTGGGAGCCCTCTCCACCATCCTAACCCATACCTCCAGGGACAGTTAGATGCTGATGGTGCTTCCGTTCTGATCTCATAACAACCCCTATGAAAACCTTTCACACTGTGTGCAGTGGTTTGAAGATTCTTTTGCCCCTACACTAGACTTGGGAACCCTTCCAAGGCGGAAAATGTCTCCTTCTTTATGTTTAGTCTCAGTGCCTACGCCAGTGCCTGACACACAGTAGTCAATAACTATCTTCCGATATGAAAGATAATTTCACACCAAATAATAATTTCAGCTGGAAATCCCAGCTCCCTAAGTAACCAAGTGGCATTAAGCAAATTACCAAAACACAGTTCCTCTTCTTTGAAATGAGAATGAACATAATTACCTTCCTGTATATCTGTAAGGATTAAACAAAACAATTCATCCAAATTGCTTCAGTATAATGCTAGATTGTATGGCCTCAGTAAAGGATAATCATAATTAAATTAGCTCCTATGTTCTGATTTTTTGTAAGCTATAAGAGGAAGTAAATGTCCTTTGAAGCCAACTATGTGGTTTTTATTTTGATGAGGAAACTTTGTATTTAATAGCATAATCTTAATATAAATGTGAAAAAATAAGTTTAAAAATTGTCTGAGGTAGGGTAACAATGGTTTATTTAAAAGACTCCACTTAATATTTTTAATGAATCCAATTTGTTATGTAACTCGTGGTACATTTGGCACCAAATAGGTAAGAAAAATACTATATTACACTCTATTTTGAGAGGTATTCATAATAATGTTTGCATACCAATAACTAAATACAGGGAGATAAGGAAATATAAAGTATAGTTTAATGATTACCTGTAAGAACTTCAAGAACTTTACATAAACCTATATATAACTATGTTTTTATAACTATTCCTACAAAATTTAAGTATTCCTACAAAAATGCCGTAAGTATACATGCACACATTCAGCTTAGTTTTTGAAAAGGAAAAAGTTAATTGCAAGAAAATATACTAACAGAACCACTTTGTGTTCCTATATAAATCATACTAAGTCTGCTATGATAATAACCCTAAGTTGAGACCTTCTGTCTATTAGCATATTTTGCATTTAGTGAAACTACTGCTATTTGTGTTGTTGCACATCTACATCACATCTTTATTAAAATGAAAAAAGGAATGTGATCTGAGCTTGAAGGAAAAATAAAAATTGGTTGATTTAGCTAATTTGAATCTTATAGCTCATATGGAATAACGTAATAAAGCTGGCCTAATTTGGGTGAATAAATGAATGATCTAAATCTTTGATAAGCTAATGCAAAATAAAATGAGACATTTTTTCCTGCAATGTATTCATGCTATTATTATACTGATATTTTTGTGTATAATCTCAACTACCCTGGGTTATAAACCTACCTACTTATAGTGGTTAATTGTGCTACTTTTTTTTCCCACAAGGACACATCTCAATTTTGACTCCCTTAAATCACAGAAGCTGCTAATTTCTAATTTCAGGATATATAAATACATTTGAGGTTGAGAATGAATAAGTTATAGGATAGGGGAAGGTACTGATAACAAATTTAGGAAAACTTCAAAGGCACAGGAGGAACTCTGGTTAATTTTGTGTATTGTAGGTGGTAGAACTGAATATTAGTGTTTGCTTTGCAATAGTAACAACAACAATATCACAGTAAAATGGCTTTTGAGTTGCCTTTTGTACCTAAAAGTATAATAAGTGGAATATCATCTTTTCTCTTGTCATAATGCTAAGGCACAAATATTTGATTTATTAATTGGCGACAAAAGGAAGCAGACTTTTCCTTATGGAAAGAGATGGCGGAGTTTGGCATTGAGTTCTCTCTCCTTGCTTAAAAGATCCAGGCTGTGCTTTTTGAAGGCTTCTGATTGCAGCCTAAGTTCATCATAGGCCTTTTGGATCCCATCTACCCTGCGCTGAAGTTCCTGGACTCTCAAGTTGCTGTCCACGGCCACCGCCTCTTGCTCAAACCGCTCTAGCGCGTGCTTCCTGGCCACAGTTGCTGTCTCCAGTTTCTCCTCAAGCTGGCGGATCTCCGCCTGTTTGTTCTGAAGCACCTTGCCCCTCTCCATCGACAGCTGCAGCACCTCCTCCTTCTCGCGCGTGATGGTCTGCAGCCGGGCCTGCAGCTCCTGGCTCAGGCTGCTATGAACCTCTTGGGCCTTCGCCATCTGCTCCATGGTCTGCTGGTGCTGCTGCTTGAGGTTCTGAAGCTGGGCGTGCAGCTGCTCTGTCTCCTTGGCATGGGCGCGGGCCTGCTGGCTGTGCAGCTCCAGCAGCTCCTTCTCTCGGGCCTGGGCCTCGCAGGCATCCTGGGCACAGCTCTGCTTCAGAGCCTCCAGCTCCTTGGTGAGGGCCTCGCTCCGGGAGGTGAGCTGCAGGACTCTGGCCTCCTTCTCCTTCAGAGCTTGGCTGAAAAGGTTGCTATTCTCCAGCCTCAGCCTCTCATTCTCTTCCCTCAGCTTCACGTTCTGATTCTTGTGTTCATCCTTGAAGCGGATCATCATCTCGTGATTGGCTGCCAGGGTCTTAAAGCGGTCCTCCAGCTTCCGCGCATGCTCGCTCTGGGCTTTCAGCTTCTCAACCTCCTGCATCCTCTTCTCCTCCAGCTCGGCGTTGAGCAGCTCCAGGATCTGGCAGCGCTCCAGGGCTTCGTCTGCCCTCCGCTTCAGGATGCAGATGAGCTGGGACTGCTCTTGGATACGAGAGCGAAGCATTGCCTTCTCGCTCTTCTCCTCCTCTGTCAATCCCCGAAGGTTTGCCAATGATTCCCTCAAACTGTCCAATTCTTTAAACTCCATCTCCTCTTCCTGGTTATTCAGTTTTTCATTTTGCTTATGTAAGGGTTCTTCAGGGAGCGGGGTGTCCATCCTGACAGCTTCTTCTCTAGGCGTACGCGCTGTCCTCCACTAACAGCTACTTGCAGTCTTTCCCCCTGGGATTTCAAAAGCCGCAGGGTGTTGCTATGGACTCCTGACACTCTCCAGCAGTGGGGTTTTCCAGTAAGGAGCCCTGCAATTGGTGGACAGGCCTTCAGAATGCTGTGAAGTAACAACGGGGGAAGCTCGGGGGTGTCCAGAACCAATCTGGGCAGGTCACGCTTGTCTTTCTAGCCAATCACAGCCTTCAGTTCACAGCCAGGATCCAAGCACAGAGGCGCCAACGCTTCTCAACCTCCCGCCGGCTTGACGTTGGGGGAGGGGCCGAGGAAACCTGACTCCACCTGATTTCTGGTATGAATAAAGAAGTCAAGCTTGAGATGACTTATTCCTTCTCATTCTCCCCTACTTGTCATCAGAATAAATTACTGTGCGTAGAAACACAGTAGGCGCCTTTAACAATTGCAATAAGTACAAAGGAGCAGTAGCACTGTTGGAGAGACAGGACCCTTAATGGCTGGAAGTCTGCTCCAGTAGTGTTTGGCTAAGCTCAGTTTTGATATTTAAATATTAAAGAAGCAAACTCCAATGACATCTTTTTGTTTGTCTCCCTTAGCACTGTCCTTATCTGGGAATACTCTATTACATATTCAATACTCTGTTTTTACCCATGAGCAAAATAAGTTTACAAAAAGAATCTGAATAATATACATGTGAGAAACATTAAAACAAGGAATCCAAATGAGGCTTACCATCATATACCAAATTCAATTCTAGATGGGTGAAATAAAATCAAAATATTAAAAATGGAAACTAGAAGAATATGAAATTAAGCATCAAATCTCTCTGGCAGGACTTTCTTAGTTTAAACTTTATGTACAAGATCAGAAAGAAAAAGCTTGATTAGAAGTCAGTGAAAACCTGTACTTATATATAATTTTAAAAATTATACATATTATCAAATGGTCCTGTAAAATATGAGCATTAATGAAATATAACCAAAAGTGATGTGATAGTTGCATGATGGAAATAGCAAAAGTCTTATTACTCTGTACCCCACCAATGTTTATAAACAAAAGGGAAAAAAATCTTACACAGTCTGAAGACTGAGCTCAGTGATTGGCTTCTAGAAGGGTCTTAGTAAATATATATTGAAAGAATGTTAATTGATTCAAATGCAATATATATATATATATTGCATATATATATATGACCTTTGAGGTCTCTCCAGCTTCTTCTTCCTCTGGACTTGCCTGACATTTTATTCTCTAGCAAACCCAACTACAAAGTTCCCCTCCTACTCAGGTCTCTGGTCCTGTCTGCAGGTGTTGCTCTGCCTGGAATGCCTTTTCCCACTGTGGTCCTTGTTACTTTGATAGCTTACTTGGCATTTTGCACTTGGTTAAGATTCATCCCCTCTGTGAAGGCTTATTGTGGCCCTCCATCTAGAGTTGTCCACTCACCTCTTTTAGTGCCTCCACTATGGCCTATTTGTACTCCTAGTGGGGCATGTGAAAGCTTTATTGCAATCATTCCTTTTCTACCTGTGTTCTCCCCATTAGACTATGAGACCATGAGGGGCAGAAACTGTCTGTTTCATCTTTGATGATAAGACCAATGCCTGGCTCATTGGAGAGACTAAAATAAATGTATGTTGAATGGATGTCAAAGGCAAAAATCAAATAGAAATATCCATAATAAATATCAGAGAAGATTCATATTTTTATAAAGAGCTTATACATATCAGTAATACATTACCATGCTAAAAGAGAAATGAACAGTTAAGTTCACAGATAAAAGAAATGGCCAAGAATTGAACCTCAACAGTAACCCATGAGGTGCAAGTTAAAATTAAATATCACCTATCAAATTTGTGGAAAAAAAACCCATTTTTTAAAAGAATGCCTCAGACTGGTAAATAAGCCTACAGTGAAATAGGCACTCTTTTATACTATTGGTGAAAGTCAGTTGTCATTATATATTAAAATTTTTAAATATTTTTATATCTTTTGAACTAATAATTACTCTTCTAGGGAAATCTTTGTTTAGGAAGTAATCTGAAAGAAACTGTTTTGCTCAAAACTTTCTATTGCAATATGATTTATAATAATTAAAAAGCTGGAAACCTAAATGTAATAGCAGGAAAGTGTTAACAAATATGATTTATTCATACAACAAAAATTATGTATCCATTGAAACTTATCATGTTTGTAGGTAATTTTTATTAACACAGAAAATACATAGATAACTAAAAAAAAGCAAGATGTAAAACTTAAAATTCAGAATAATTTTGACACTGTGAAACTTTAGAGAAAAGAGTTAACTATTCCTATAATCTCTGCTTCTGAGGTCAGACTTAATATCTCCCAAGTCATGAGGATAAAAGAAAAAACTATGTGTCATTATAAATATTGGATGGATTTTTAAACGTTTCAGATTTCACTGGGAGCAAAACAGATTGGAAAGAGTTTCAGATTTTCCCTTTGGTCTGAAATATTAGGGTCTCATTTCTCAAGTGAGGAATTTGTCTATAAAAGGAAGGCAAAGTTGAGGACTGGAGAAATTTCCTAAACTAAAATTTTACCAAGTACTTAATGATAGGATATTGAAGTTTTGTGAAAGAGGGTTCCAAAGACTTGAAAAATGTGAATTAAACTTATTGTAGTTTTCTATTTTTCTTTTCCTTAAATTTCCAGCTTTATATGCAGACCTGGAACTTATAATGTCAAGGCAAGTGACCAGAAAATTAGAAGTGTCCTCTTCTAATTTTACATGCACTGAAAATTATATTTGTTGATTACCTTACCTGGTTGTGTGATGTAACAAAGTGAATTCACAAAATATATTTTCTAAGAAAAGGAAAAGAAGGAAAAATACTCAAAATATTATAGTAGTTGTTTTTTGAGGGTGAGATTATGGAAGCTTTCCCTCCTTTCTACCTTTCTAAGTCCCTTGCATATAGTAGGTGCTCAGTGATATTTGTTGATTAAATAGTTTTTCCACATTTTAAAAACATTTACTTTTTTAACAAAATTAATTTTGATAACATCAACTCTATAGATTACTTACCAAAGGTAAGAACTTCAAATGATTTGTTAATATAGTCAGTAAGCATTTGCAATACACAGTGCTGGAGGCTAGGTACATATTAAACATATAAACACCAGCACTCTTCTCAAAGAACTTACAGTTTAATCACTTCTGTGTCTCATCTTCACCATGGTTGTTTTCTTTGTTCAACTATTTTTATCCCTGGTTACCTTTGATCCTGAAAGTATCCCTTCCCAGAAGTCCAGGGCATAAAAATAGGCCAGTGCTCTCTCTAGTGGTGACTAACAGGTCTCTTCTGTCTGCCCTTGTTAATGTTCAGATCTCTCTCTTTTTTAAAGCTACTATTTACAGTTGTTGTTATTAGGTGCCGTGGAGTCCAGTCCAAGAGCTGTTCTAAATACCTTACATAGTGCTTGCATCTGAACATGTCTTTTGTTTAATCTTAATGATATTCTGGAAAGGTGGGCATTATTATCCATATTTTAAAGTTTATAAGGAACAAAGAAATTAAGACTCAGAGAGATCAAGCAAATTGCCCCAGGTCACCCGGAGAATAAATGATAAAGACAATACTCAAATCTAACCCTTTTTGATACTGAAGTTCATGGTCTTAAGTCATACTTCATTCTTTCATTTGCTCATTAATTCATCTCACATGTACTGAGAAGCTATGTCCAACAATTATGCAGTCCTGGCTCACAAGCTGATTATAATTTAGTGATTGAGATAGACAAATAGTAATAGCAATTCAATGTGACAAGTGCTGAAGTAACCATGGATAAATCAGACACACTACTCCTCTGAAAGAACACAGCAGTAAAAACTAGGTATTACTGAAGGCACAAGGAAGGGGTATAAAACCAATCTTTGATGGAAAGGAGAGTATTAGTCAAGATTATTTTTGATGGAAACCTAACTCAGTTTTGGCTAAGCAAATGGGAATATTTGACTCACAAAAAGAATATTGATCCACAGAATGAAAGTAAGGATAACAAGAACTAGATAAGACCTCCCCAAACAAAACATTAATACAAAATCCACCAGGGCTCTTCATTTCTCTGTCAATTTCTCATCTCTTACAGACAGGGTAGATGTGTGATTTTCTCCAACCAAGGGCAATATGAGGAAAATGTTGCAGTTGGTTCTATGTAGGGCTGTAATCTGTGATAGTGTTGGGGAATAGGTAGTCAATAGAAAAAATGGAAGCAAAAAATGTTGAGGCAATTGGTAAGAAAGTGGTTGAGCAGATAGGGAAGTGATAATGCAAGATGAGCCTGCAGCTATAACCACCCTGGCATCCAAACCCATCAGATCTCAGAGGCTATGCAGGGTCGTGCCTGGTTAGTACTTGGATGGGAGACCACCTGGGAACACCAGGTGCTATAGGCTTAAGAGAAGGACCTGGCAACCCAGTCCCCCAAAACAATAAGCCATTGAAAACCCTATGAATAGCAGAGAAGCACTGACAATACTGTTTTTCCTGTTGTATGTAGGGTTGCTATGAGTCGGACACTGACTCAACAGCAACTAACAACAATAATAACATGCTGTGGAGCCAGTTACCATGGCCTGCAATGACTGAGATTAATGGGAAGGATGGCAGATGACCATAATATGAAGTGGAAAATCATAGTAAAAATATTTATGGAATGCTGTTGTCATGAACAGTTTATATTGATTCATTTATTTTTGTCTATAAGGTAGATAAAATTTTTCATGTTTTTTTTGTTTTTACAGATGAGGCACCAAGAAATTAGGGCACTTGCCCAAAGTCACACTGCCACTAAGTGGTTTGACTGAGATTCAAATTCAAACTATCTGGTTGTGGAGGTCACCTAACAACTGCACTCTACTCCCTTCCTGATGTGATCAGATGGCACATGTCTTTAGAAACAGAGAGGATTACAAGAAGGTAGAGGAGCCATGATCTGAAATCTAGTCCTTCATCCTGGGTTTCAGAGAACGAGTCTCCTTTTCTTATGGCTCACGGAGAACCAGTTCTTTAGGAATAAGCAAGCCAAAGAAGTAGAATAATGTTTTGTGCATGGATCAAGTACCTGGAGACATGTTGTTAGGTGCTGTTGAGTTGGGGCTGACTCAGTGGCCCTATGTACAACACAGCAAAACCTGACACTGTGCTATGCCTGGGACTATTGTCAGTGCTTCTTTGCTATTCATAGGGTTTTCAATGGCTGATTTTTTGGGGGGAGTGGGCTGCCAGGTCCTTCCTAGCCTATAGCACCTGGTATTCCCAGGTGGTCTCCCATCCAAGGACTAACCAGACTGACCGTGCTTAGCTTTGGAGATCAGGCAGGATCAGATGCTAGGGTGCTATGGCTACAGGGAGTATGTGGGGACATAGTCTATTTTATAAAAGGCACTAGTGAAATTACTGAATATGCCTGAAAGGAGTGGAGACAGGAGAGGAGATGGGAGAACAGTCCTAAGACAGAATGGCAATGAGAGTGCAGGAGAAAGTAGGTATTGAAGGACTTTTACTTGATGGTGGGTATGTATGTATGATGGGCTGGGATTTAGCTCAGTTGGTAGGGCATCACTCTGCAGTCTCTGAGGTCCCGAGTTTGATCCCCAGGAGAAGGATGTGGCAATCCACTCCCAAGGCAATCTCGAAACAATCAGCCATTGAAAACCCTGTGAGGCAACAGCACCTAACAACATAACAACACGTATGTATTGTAGGGAATTGTGGGATAGCCCCAAGGGATAGAGAGAAGGCTTAGTTTGGATAGGGGCCTATCTTGGCCTGAGACAAGATGGCCCCCAGTGATTTGAATGCCATTCTTAATTGATTGTGCCCAGACTGTCAAGCCCCCATATGATTGGTTGACTGCCAGGACTGCCATCTTGAGGCAATTGAAGCCCATTACCCAAAGACTATACAAGGACAGTGCACAGGGCACTCGGGAGCCATTCCACCCCCAAACCATTCCATTACCATCTGAGCCGTGCCATATCACCGCACAGTCCTGCTGCCCCATAATCACGAAGGTTGTGCTCCCTGGATCAAAAAAGAAGACTGCCTGTCCTTGCAGAGGCCACTCCATTGCCTGGACCAAGATGGAGATCATCGAGAACCAACAGCAGTGGAAGAGAAGCCAGCCTACACGGAGGACATCTGGGATGTTGGGACTTGGATGGCTGCCACTGAGGCCTGAACTGTGATATCTCCACTATCTTGAAGGGCGGGCTTGAGGGCTTTATTTCTTTACAAGAGCTGTACAATAAAATCTGTACCGCAGTCATCCCAAAGCCATCCATCCTTGATTCTGTCTGCCACGCCTTGCCAACCCCCCCCCCACTGCCGTGTGGGGTCCCAATCCCAGTCGGAGAAGAAAGAGCTACCCTGTGCACTGACCGTGGCGAGGGGCGACCCACATATGGTGCCACAATGTGGGGCTCCCCACCCACTGAAGACCTGAGGACCTGTCATCAGCCTGGTGAAAAACCCCTTGATTATCTTTTGTCTTACCCCTTTGTCTTGTGCATTCCTGGGTTGGGATCCCTAAGTCTGGGTTGGGATCCCTAAGTGCGGGTGGAGTCGAGGACTCCACCTGCGCTGGTCTGGTCGCAAAGGGAAATTTGTCATTGTACATGTTTTATCTTAAGTCTGTTATTGCATGTTTTGTCTGGTCATTGGTGGTTGCAGGATTCCATATCAGGGACCCATAGGGTATGGGACTAATTTAGTTTAGGGTGCTAGACTCCTTGTTTTCCTGGCCATGGTCCCAAGTCCCGGGGAATGTCAAGGAGGTGGTTTGGTGACCTGAGAGCCAGAGCCAGAGCCAGAGCCAATGGGACCAAACTAAGTTTAGATTAGGGTAATCAAGGTGGACAGGTGTGAGATCCACATCAGAGGGACTCACCATGCATGGGAGGGGCCCACCACATCCTAATCCAAACAAGAGGGATTAAGTACCTGCTCTGCCCCATCAAATAAATGATTCATCTGGTTTCTGTGATGCCCAGAGCCAGACCCCTTAGTTTACTAGGGGCCCACACCCTCCCTTTTGCGGATCCACCAACACATAGGATTGAGAAGGTTGCGAGACTCCCTATCTGGGCCATGGGAAAGAAGGCTATATTCCATTCATCTTAAAGGGTGCAAGCTGGATATAAAGAATTTATGTTCTTTGTCATTTTGTAAACAGTTAAGTTTGGTAAGATGAAAGATATGTAACCACCCCTCTGGAGCCTCAGGGAACATCGCAGAAGAGGGGGCGGCTAGAATATAAGAGCCAAAAGATGGGATGCTTTAATTTTATGCCTTTGCCCTGTATGAAATATCTGTTAAATGCTCTCTGCATTATGCCATCTATGTAACCAAGTTCATATGTAACTGAGCTCATATACAAAACCAACTGTATGTAACTGTTTAAAACCTAGACAAAGGGTGCTTTAAAAAAGAAAGGGGCAGATCCTAGAGAGTACCACTGTAATAGGGGCCTATCTAGCCCTCCTGGAGGACTGACATCTATCCTCCAAGGCAAGATAGCACCCGGTGACCTTTGTCCCACATCTGGGTCTCTCTTGGCTTCAAGTGAGCCAAGATGGCGCCTGCTTGCCCGCACCCCCTGTTATCTAACTAGTTACTCCCAACCCTCACCCTGTCCCCTGATTGGCCACTAAAGAACATCCCCTGATTGGCCAGAAATTGACATCTGATTTCACCCTTTGTTTGAATGTCACTCCTAATTGGTTGTGCCCAGCCCCTCATGCCACCACCTGATTGGTTGGTGGCCATCTTGAGGCAGTTACCCAAGGACTATACAAGCAGAGCTCACTAGCCACTCTGCATGTTCTGCCACTCCACCACAGATGGGCCACACCATCTCCAGATCCAGAAAGAATACTGCCTGCCATAGCAGAGGCCACCCCAGTGCCAGACCAAGACAGAGATCATCAGAGACCAGCAGCAAAGAAGAAGCTAGCCTTTGTGGAGACAACCCCAAGGGCCCCGGGACCACTGCTGAAGTTAGAGCTGTGACACTTCTGCCTTTTCAAAGGGCAGGCTTGAGAGCTGTAAGAACTATAGCACTTATTTCCTTAAGAGGGCTGTACAGTAAAATCTAATCTAAAGGCATCCTGAGGCCATCCTTGACTCCATCCTGTTCGCCAGGCCCCCTGGTGTGGGGTGCCGATCCTGGTTGGAGAAGAAGAGCTAGCCTGGTCCTGCCCATGGAGAGGGGTGACCCACAATGTATGACATGGATTTGCAGAAAAAAAAAATAATAGTCCCAGCAAGTTCCCGAAACACATAGGTATAGAGAAAGGAAGTATGGTAGGCCTCTCTGCCAAAACGTTCACCTAGGCTAACAGTTGGGAGAAGGACATGGCAATCCACTCCCAAAGCACTCCCAAAATAATTAACCATTGAAAACCCTATGAGGGTTGCTGAGTCAGACCCTGACTTAATGGCACGTAACAATAACAATGCAACAAGAGGCTAACAGTAATCATGGCCCTGTGAGCAGGTCATGGGGTTTCTAAGGTCATCACCACCTACATAGAAGCTGCAACACTCATGGCAGGTGGGGGAATTTAGTTTTCTCTGCAAAGAGTCACCAGTGATCTTTTAAAATAGTACTTCATTCTTTAAATGATGGAAATTTGAATGATTTTCACTTGAGACAGACACAAATTGTCTAAATGCCAAGCTCTTGATTTCTCCACTGTCCTTTTTTTTTTTTTTTTTTTTTATAGAACACCTTGTTTTCTGATTATAGGCCACTTCCCCATAGCCACAGGGTGGGCACATTACCCAGGCTGAGCCAATTGCAAGATTGCACTCTGTTCACTCCTAGCCACTCCTGGGTCAATAGGTAGGGATGGGATGCAAGCCCAACCAAACTCCCCCAGAGATTCCTCAAGCAGAAACCAGGAGAAAAGTGTCTTAGCTGGGAAGTTGCGATGCTAGAGCTACATAACCTATATCCCGCTCCCTGAGGAGTGGGAAAATAGCCATAAAACATGCAATTCAAGGAAAGGCCTGCAGTTTAAGAAAATATGCTTTAAAGTTTCAGCAGGGTCTTTGCCTAAAAGTCACAGTGGCTAAAAAATCTGTCAGTCTGAATTCCCGAAAGAATTCAGGTTGTTCACACTTAGCCTTCTACTTATAGCCTGGTAAGTTTAAATTTATGGTTTGTATTTTCTTCTACAGAAGGAAATATGGCATGAAATTCCCTCGCACTTACGAGGCAGCTAGAAATGCTATGGGAGAAGGACCCAGCAACCCACTCTCAAAAAGTAATCTGCCATTGAAAACTCTATGAATAGCAGAAAAGCATTAATAATAGTGTTTCGCCTGCTGTACATAGGGGCGCTATAAGTCAGATACTGACTGGACAGCACCTAACAACAACAACAAGAAATGCTATGGCTAGGCGGGAGGACAGTGAGTGGTTCCCTTTACCACGTGGGCATCTGGCATTTTATGAAACACATGAAAAAATGCTCAATATCCCCAGCCATTAGGGAAATGCAAATCAAAACAACACTGAGATTCCACCTTACTCCAGTAAGAATGGCCAAAATCTATAAAACAAATAACAAATGCTGGCGAGGCTGTGGAGAAAAGAGAACCCTCTTACACTGCTGGTAGAGCTGTAAATTGGTTCAACCACTTTGGAAATCAATATGGAGGTACCTTAGAAACCTAAAAATAGATCTACCATATGATCCAGCTATATCACTCTTGGGAATATACCCGAAGGAGATGAATCATCATACCACAGAGACACCTGCATCTCCATGTTCAATACAGCACTTTTCACAATAGCAAGGGTATGGAATCAACCAAAGTGCTCATCAACAAAGAATGGATTAAAAAAACTATGGTACATATACACAGTGGGATACTACTCAGCAATAAAAAAAAAAAAAAAAAAAAAAAAAAAAAAAAAAAAAAAAAAAAAAAAAAAAAAAAAAAAAAAAAAAAAAAAAAAAAAAAAAAAAAAAAAAAAAAAAAAAAAAAAAACACGAAATGTCATTTGCAGCAAAATGGATGGAACTGGAGAAAATTAAGTGAATGAACACAAGCCCAAAAGGAGAAATACCACATGTTCTCACTCATGTGGGAGCTGAATCAAATTTAAAAGAAGGAAAAATCCTATACAGAAATTGGAACATAATAAAAAGCTCATGTAGACTTAGTGGGGAAGGGACAATTTAAGGAGCAGAAAGAAGGAGGGAGGGATCTAGCAAAAGGAAGAGATGATGGGAGAAGACAGGAAGGAGAGGAGGGACAAGGATGAGCGAGGAATAAGAGAGAGGGTGACCTCAAAGTAAACAGCCCAACTTTAATAATAATAATTGGGAAATAATTATAATAATACCAACAACACCAAGGGATGGTAATAATGCAAATAGGCTAGATTATTCATGTAATACTGCTGGCAATGTAAAAAGATAGATCATTACGAAAAAAGTGTGGACTTAAATCACAATTGGGATACAAGGGTATACAGAAAAATATTCCCACAAAAAGACATGCAAGTAGAAGAGAGGCCATTAGTGGAGGGGTGAGAGAGGGGGGATGAGGGGCACAAAGAAGGTCAGGGGGAAGTTATCTGTGCAATGTACAGCGAAACATATATGGAAATGTCACAATGAAATGCACATCAGACTGAAACACATTAAGTTGCACATTAAAAATTTCCAATTAAAAAAAAAATTCTTGTGGGAAAAAAGAAAAGATAAGGAATCTGGAGTTTGGAGGAGGCAGACAGTTCTGGTTCTAGGTGGGAGGATACCAGAACCAATCTTATTAGTGCTGCTGAGCTGGCTGGATGCAGGGAGGTGAATGCACAGGAAACTGAAAGAAGGGTTGAGAAGGTACCTGGTACCTGTGAACTCCCTGTGAAGTGGCATGAGTCAGAACAGGGCTTGCACTACTGCAACTGGGTCACAGGCCAACCTTGGAGGTGTGGCTTTACTTAACTAATCTTCCCCTTCCCCAAGGTCAGAAAAAGTAGAGCTAGACACTCCCATAAAAGACCTAGAGAGTCGATGGAAAGGAAGTTGTCCTAGGTTAGTCATTCTACTGACAAGAGGATCCAAGATAAGCACTCAGTGGGATTTTTGTTTTGTTTTGTTTTTGCTTTTCTTCCACAGTACTTGGGGATTGAACCCTGGCTTAATGCATGCTAGGCAAATGCTATACTACTGAGCTGCATCCCCAGCCCCCCTTTTAATTTTGAGATAGGGTCTCAGTTATCCAGGCTGCCTCTGTCCTCAAACTCACAATCCTCCTGCTTTAGCCTCTGAGTCTCTGGGGTTACAGGTGTGCATCACACTTTAGTGGTTCTTATGACATTTATTAGACACCTATTATATGACAAATTACATTGGTTTTGAGAAAGGCAAGCTAGTTAGGTCTTAAAGGGAGGAATGTTTCATGTACTAAAATCATCCTAAGAAGTCTCTGTGGAAAACTTTAAAAAATATTAGCCATGCTTGCTTCAACAGCACATATACTAAAAATTGGAACAATACAGAGAAGATTAGCATGGCCTCTGGGCAAGAATGATAGGCATATTTGTGAACTGTTCCATATGTTTTGTACTTCTCTGAATGTATCACGTATTTCCTTCTTTTTTCTTTTTCTTTTTTAAAGTTTTTAAATTTTATTTATTTATTTATTTATTTATTTATTTATTTATTTGCAGTACTTAGGGGTTGAACACCCAGGGCCTTGGAAAGTATATGCAAATATGTGTCTTATCACTAGGCTGAACCCTCAGCCATTTTTTACTTTTCTGAGACAGGATCTTGCTAAGTTATGAAGACTGCTTCTGGCCTCAAACGTGCAATCCTCCTGCCTCCATCTCCCAAGTTGCTGGGATTACAGACATGTGCTACTGCACCCAGCTTATCACATATTTCAATAGATGTCTATAAAACAAACAAAAAAATTCACTTGTTTTAAAGAATAAATATTAACCTATCTTCAAGCTTTTCAACAACTTTTTAAAATCAAAATTCTGGTCTCAATAACATAGCCAAAGCTGCCATCTAGGGAAAATGATTCTGAGAATTACAGTAAAGACTCCAGAGAAATATGAGCCCAACAGAAGTTCATTAGTCTTGTTAGAGAATTTAGATTTTAAGATTCCCAAAATATTTAAGTTTAAAAACTCATGTTAATTTACCAATACAATTTAAATCATATGATAATTTATTGTAAGGTTGTTAAAAATATTTTATGAAAATTATTCATGGGAAATACAGTACAATTAAACATTTTATGATATATTTAAAACTTTGTGACAAAGCATGTCTATGACTACTCATTCTGCTTTCATATAGTAAGGTTACCAGAAAATCATATGTGCAAGAGTTTGTGGGGTTTTTTGGTTTTTTTGTTTTTTTTTGCGGTACTGGGGAGTTGATCTCAGGGCCTGACATATGCTAGGCAAATGATTGCTTTTCCTGGGCTGCACTGCAGCCCCTTTTCTCTTTTTCTATTTCAAGATAGGGCCTCACTAAATTATGCAGACTGCCTCTGGCCTTGAACCTATGATCCTCCTGCCTCCACTTCCAGAGTTGCTGGGATTACAGGCATGCACCATCACACACAGCTAGTGTTGTTGTTTGGTTGATTGGTTGGTTTTGTTTTAACATGTTGTTGTTGTTAGGTGCCGTCAAGTCGAGTCCGACTCATAGCGACCCTATGTACAGCAGATCGAAACACTTGCCTATTCTGTGCCAGGCAAACGATTTTATTTATGCTTAAGCCCATTGTTGCAGACACTGTGTCAATCCATCTGGTGGAGGGTTTTCCTCTTTTGCACTGACCTGCCACTCTTCCAAACATGATGTCCTTCTCCAGGGATTGTTCTCTCCTGACTACATGTTTTAACATACTCTTTTACAAAATACAGGCCTGAGACCTGTTTTAGTTTAGAGTTCAGTCAAAATAAGCCATGAACTGAATTCCACTTATAGCCAATGGGTGGCACCAAAGTACACTTGAGATTTTTGAGGAGAAGGGAGAGCAGTTTCTCAAAGCAAAAATGCACACAGTAAATTCAGTCTAATTGCCCTATCGTGGAATTTCACATTTACTACAGACTGCAGAATAAATAGTTGTCTTGTTATGTAATTCCCTGCTGTCATTGATGTTCTTCCTCTCCCTATTCCACTCAAGGAATTTCTTTCTGTTGCTCTTTTCTACGACCTAACTGTAAATCTAACAAGGATTTCAGTCATTGAAAGGCAGGCCCTCACTGTAACACAAGACTGTGGTGTGAAAGACATAATGGCAAATTAGAACATTTTTCTGCTTAAAAATTGGCCTAGATTTAATCATTTGGGGCAACGTTTTCTTTTGAAACAGCAGTAGCAGTTCACTTTTTTTAACTTGCTCAAATATCTTCTTGTATGTTAAGAGTCACAAGTTAGTCACACATCTTATCACTATTTAAATTCCTTGGGCCTTGTAATCAAAGACACACATGCAGATTGACTTTAACATGCTGTATAGTATTCATTAGTGGCAACAGGTAGGAAGTGTAGACCTTTGTCCATTGTAGTCAGATTTTTAAGATGAGATTCCACCTGCACAGTTTTCAGTGGCAGAGCTGGTGGACTCTGGTCTTATTTTGAAATCTTGGCAACCGAAAGCATTCTGAGAGGCAGCGTTGCTTCAATCCAAGTGTTGGGGGAATTTACCATCTTTTCCCAGAGAGCAACTTCCTCTGATGTGGAATCCATCCAATCCACTTCAGTTCCATAGCTCTTACCTGTAAAAGGGGAAGTTTTGTGTTTAGAAAGAACTAGCCTGTTAGGGAAAATAAGGGGTGTGAGGAGGAGCTTTTTCCTAATTACAGTGACAAAAGGAAGACAGGTAAGAGGGGCTTTCACTCACTGGAGGGCAGATCTGGGACACATAATATAAGGAATAACTATTTTACCACCTGAATGCCACCATTATTTAGATTATTCCCATAATTCCCAGAACCATGATTTCTCTTCCCAAGAATGTAAAGGCTATATGACAAATTGTCAGGGATATAGAGGAGTTGGGAGGACTCTGATTTGGGTTATACATGACACTAGATGATCACTAAGGAAATGTGGTTAATACTTGAGTGCCTTGAAGACTCAATTTCCAATCTTGGCCCTGTCATGAAGTAGTTCTGTTACTTAATTTCTTGGAACATCAATTCCTTTCAGGATAATATTAGTAACTACCTCACAGAACTATTAAGGATGCAATTAAAGAAAGCAAATAAAGCATTTCACACAGTGACAAGAGCTCCAGAAATGTTAATTTCTATTATTATTCAGAGCACACCTTTAGCTTTGAAGTAACATAAATGTTTCTTGGGGAGACAGTAGTGACAAAGGCATTTCTGTACCCCACCCCCCACATCAATAATCACTTAGGCTCTTTAAAGACACACTGCACCCTGTTAATCTTCATACTCACAGCCTAATATTTCTTCACTCCTTCATTTCATTACACTTAAGGGAAATAGATATCTGTTATACTAGGAAGAAGCAAAGCAACAAACGAACCTCTAGTGTCTTCAGGAGAATTGGACTCATAGAGAATTAAAAATGTAAAAAATGTTACCTGTTCCACAGCCAATCCGAAGGCCTCCCAAAAGCTGGTTGGTTAATTTGTAATGGTCCCAAACTGTGAGCTCTACACAGGCTTCCATCAGATCTTCAGGCCTGAACCCATCATACACCATAGTGTGGTTGAAGATAGGGTTTGTGGTTTTCCCTACAGCTCTTGTCTTCTGGCGACTTTTCCTACTGGTATCTGGAAGGATGGTACTACAAAAAGAGGCATTATTTTGAGACCATTTTAGTAATGATGTTGTTGTTGTTAGGTGCTGTCAAGTCGGCATCCAACCCATAGTGACCCTACATGCAACATGCAAAACACTTTGTCAGTGCTTCTCTGCTGTTCATAAGGTTTCCAATGTTGTTGTTGTTAAGTGCTGTTGAGTCAGGTCTGGCTCATAGCAACCCTCATAGGGTTTTCAATAGCTGATTGTTTTGGGATTGCTTGGGGAGTAGATTGCCACATCCTTTTCCCTTTTTTTTTTTTTTTTTTTTTTTTGTAGTGCTAGAGATCTAATTCAGGGCCTCAGAGAGCACAGAGAAGCAGCAGTTTACCAACTGAGCTAAATCCTAGCCCATATAGCATAATGTTGTTGTTGTTAGGTGCCTTTGAGTTGGTATCCAACTCATAGCAACCCTCTGTACAACGGGAAACACTATTGTCAGTGCTTCTCTGTTGTTCATAGGGTTTTCAATGGAAGATTGATTTTTGGGAGTGGGTTGCCAGGTCCTTTTCCCAAGCCTATAGAACCTGGTGTTCCCAGGTGGTCTCCCATCCAAGTACTAACCAGGCCCAACCCTGCTTAGCTTCTGAGATCTGACAGGATCGGATGCCACAGGGCTACGGCTGTAGGCTTTTAGTATGATAGTGAACATTTATGCTTTCAGTACACTTCAGCACATCTGCTAGATTGGCAATGGAGGAAAAAATAGGGTGGAAGAGAGTACTGGTGTTTTAGTGGAGGGTAGGGCAAGACGGGGCTGGGATTTAGCTCAGTTGGTAGAGCACCACTCTACAGTCCCTGAGGTCCCTAGTTCAATTCCCAGCACCCCAAACATGGGAGAAGGAGATGGCAGTCCACTCCTGAGGCAATCCGGAAACAATCAGCCATTGAAAACCCTATGAGGGTTGCTGAGTTGGATACGACTTGAGACTTGACGGCACCTAACAGCAATAACAAAGGGCAAGATGCATCGTGCTGGAAGGACTCTGGATGTGGAAACAGCCAAATTTGGTTTGAATCCTGACTGCCACTTACTGGCATGCATTCTAGGGAAATTTGCTCAACCACTCAGACACTTGCTTCCTCATCTACAAAATGGGAATGGTGATGATAACTTTGTAAGAATGATATTAAAATTAAGTAACACAGGCAAAACAGTTTGATGCCTGCCTTTGTTGTTGTTGTGGTTAGGTGCTACTGAGTCAAGTCTGACTCATAGCAACCCTGTGTACAGCAGATCAAAACACTTCCCAATTTTGTGCCAGGCACTTGATCTTATTTATGTTTAAGCCCATTGTTGTTGCATATGGTAACAATTGCTTGAAAATTCTTTTAGAAGTTAGAAACATGGTCTAGTCCTGATTATGTCTAACAGTATAAGGAATGACTGCTTGAAAAAGATGAGAAATGTCTCCAATTTTCTAGATTTGACTGGGAATTAATAACATTTTAAAAATTATTTATGTTTCAGTAATAATAATTGAATGAACTTTAACCTACCATGTCTCTTGTAAGGGCAAGAGAAACTGCAGGTGTTCTCAGGCTAGGAGTCAGACCTGAGCTGAAAAATCTTGCTAGCTGACATCTGTTGCTGTTGTTAGGTGCCATCGAGTTGGTATCCGACTCATAGAGACCCTCAAAGGGTTTTCAATGGCTGACTGTTTTGGGATTGCTTTGGGAATGGATTGCCAGGGACTTCTCACATTTTTGCGGTGCTGGGAATCGAACTCGGGACCTCAGAGACTTCAGCTCAGTGCTCCACCAACTGAGCTAAATCCCAGCCCTAGCTGACATCTACAAAGAGTATATTTAGGGAAAAGTATAAACAGTGTCATGTAATGCCAGGCGTGGTGGTGCACACCTGTAATCCCAGCAATTTGGGAAGCGTAGGCAAGAGTATCACAAGTATAAGGCCAGAGGCAGTCTGTGTAACTTAGCAAGAGTCTGTCTCAAAATTTAAAAAAGTAAAAAATGGCCTGGAGGTGCAGCTCAGTGATAGAGTGCATGAAAGGCATGCATGAGGCCCTGGGTTCAATCCCCACAAATATAAAAAAAAATAGTCATATATAGTTAAATCTATGACACATATATTTAAACAGCTATAAGTTACAGTAGAATCTATGTGGGTAAAATTAAGTGCACTAGAAGATCATACTAGCATCTGTTTAGCTATTATTTATCCAGTAAATAATAACTGCTATAAGTGTATAACACAGAAAAGTTATAAGACATGCTTTGTCACAAAGCTTTAACTAGAATATATCATAAAATGTTCAATTTTACTGTACTTCCTATGTATAATTTTCATAAAATATTTTGTAAAAATCCAAACTATTTTAAGCTCCTATGAACTAATTCTTAGTAGGGGTTTATTTACTAAATCATATTCCAAATATCTGCAGTCTGATGCAAAGCCCCTTTCCAAATGGGTCACAAACACATGGGGACAAAGGAGAAGAGGAATTCTCCCTGCTCTACAAAGGAGGCAAGGATTGTGGCCTCTTGCCATTAGAAATTTGATAAATTCTTCTGTACCGATTATTGCCCTCACTAGCAGATGCACCCCTAGAAGACACTGCATACATGAGTTTGAGGTCTCTACTTTCATTTGTACACATGACCTCTTAGCTTTATGATGAAGCCTTGGGAGCTGATGTTACAGATTCCTTCAGTTGATGTCTCCATTTTTCCAAGTAAATTCATTTAAATTATGATTGATGAGTTTAAGCATCACAGACATAGAGAACCAAAATTAGAAAAGGCTAGGGTATAGTAGAACTGAAGAGAGATGTGTCATTAATGCTGTTACCATTTAACAAAAGAATTTAGATGGCTTCCCCTTAGCAGTGGTAGATTGAGACATTCCTTTACCCAGATGTGAACTTCTCCAGTTGTAGGAAGCTTTTTACCTGTAACAGAACAAGAGAATAAAACCTTGATTGTCATTTCTCTTTTGGGAATATTGTATCCAAAGATGCCAGCCTAAAAATCGTGTAGCTAGGACACCAGCAAGTGCTCAATGGGATTTCACTGATTAAACCAACCCAGGCATTCACCCTTCTTTCCTTCCCTCTATCCTTCTTTTCTTCCTTCCTTCCTTCTTCCCTCCCTCCCTTTCTCCCTCTCTTTCTTTCTTTCTGCAATGTTGGAGATCAAACCCAGAGCCTTATGCATGCTAGGCAAGCCCTGTACCACTGAGCCATATCCCTAACCCTAAACCTATCCATTCTTTATTACATTTTTTGTAGATCGTACTGAGCTCAGCTCTATAAAACTCATTCATAGGAATGAAACACTTCATATTGCTTCCACATACAGAGTATTTCATCATTCTATTTTGTGTTTTGCTTGGTTTAAATGATCAGATATAAGAGATGTGAGCCATCCAGTTACAGTTATATTCAAAACATGTCAATGAAATATGTAATCCTTTCAAACATTAATATAAATATCAGTTGATGCTGGTGGAAGGATTTTAAACACATGTGAGTGTAAAATAACCAAAATAGGTACTGGCTAAGGAACAACCATTTTTTCGTATTAAAAGTGTTTTCAGGGCTGGTAATGTAGCTCAGTGGCAGAGTGCTTGACTAACATGCATAAGCAACTCAGTCAGATTCCTGTCACTGCAAAAAAAAAAAAGTATTTACATATTTTATATGGATAGTGCATATACATACATAATACATAATAGTTAATATTACGGACAGAGATTTACTAAGAAGTTGGCTTAGCCTGAAGTTGCTGTCTCAATTAGTTGCAGAGAAATACTATAAGATTTTTCTGGATGGCATAGCCTAGTCAACCAAACAGCATTTACTGAGTATCTGTAATATGCTTATCCCTATGATAGGAATATCATTAGATATACAAGGACTACAAGGAATAACCTATGCCCTTGGGAAATGTTTGCAGTTAAGTCAGAGAAAATAATTTTTAAAAACCCATAAAAATGTAAAATACAGTGAAATGCCAACTTATTACTGTAATGTTCTAGAAAATGATACGATAATAAGGGCTAAATTGATCTAGAAAAGCTTTATGGAGGAGATGGGAATTCATCTAAGACTTGGATGGGTTGAGAAAAGAAAGATATCCCAGGGAGGAAAAACTGTATGAGCAAAAACTCAGACAAAGTAAAGCCATGACAACACACAACTCCCCTGGCTCCCACCACCAAGTGATAGAGGGGAAAATGAGAAATGAGATTGGAATCATCTATGCAAGCTGACCATAAGTGATAGGATACAAATTATAAGCAAAAGGATCTGCCTTTTAGGGAGATCCAGAAGTTATAAGATGATAGTCTGGCAGCAATTTGGCCTAAAGATATGCTTTATTTGCCCTATGACTTTTTAAAAACTTAATTATAATACCTTTTTGTAGTTCAGCCACTGCCCTCACCATCCATTATTACCTTAATTTCACTAGTTTCACTGCCTAAAGAAAAGTTTGAGTTTGCAACCCCTAATTCCAGCCATAACATTCATACGGATTCTTAAGGAAATACCTTGGGCTACCTTTTTGGGAAATAGGGTGGGGGCAGAGCCTGGCATTTCTTTCCTACTAGTTTTGTTTTGTTTTGTTTTGTTTGTTTTCATTTTTGCTTTTTCGTGAAGAATTGAGTCCCTAATATTATAGACACAATTAGTAATTTTGAGGAAAAAAACCCTGTATTTCCTAATGAGACTCTGAGAATGAAGGACCAGTGAGCTCTGATTTCTTAGAGACTTCCTACGAATCCTTGAATCCTTGTAATTCCTACCTGTGAAAAAGGACACTCAAGTCCTATTCTTATTACTGCACTATCAATGGACCCACATTCTGAATACAGGAAAGGCCATTCATATGGTACAGATACAAACATTTTGGAGAATGAGGGGAAAGTTAAAACAAAGACTATATATTGGACTGAAAAAAAAAAGAGCTTTCTCATATAAACAGAAAGTTGAATGTTAAGTCTGGGGTGGGGGTGTCATGGTTTACATCTAAAATGTCTCCCAAAGGTCATGTGTTTGAATATTTTGTCCCTAGCTGGTAATGCTGTTTGTGGAGGACATGGAACTTTCAGAGGCAGGACTCCACATTGCAGAAGTAGTCACTAGAGGAGGGCCTTTGGAGGTTTTCACCCAGACTCCATGGCTCTAGTTGCTCTCTACTTCCTGATCACCAAGATATGAGGTTCTGTGCCATGGGCCCTTCCATGACTGCCCTGCTACCATGGCTGCCATGAGTATGCACTGGAATCCTCTAACATGAGCCCTCAATAAATATTTCCCTTCATAAATCTGTTTTGGTCAGTTTCTCTGTTACAGTGATTAGTCTGCTACAGTATTAGTCTGCTACAGCTGACTAATACAGGAAATTGGTATTAAGAGAATGGGTTTGTTGCTGTGCAAATATCTGACCACGTGGTTCTTAGTCTGTTGGAACTTGTTTGTGGGAGGAGTTTGGAAGAGTTTGGAGATGCAGGTGAGAGAAACCCTGGAATTCTGTAAGCAGAGCCTAAGGAGAGGTTCTAGTGAGTGTTTGGAAGACCAGAGTATCACCTCCAATAGAAATACAGTTGGGGCTCATAGGGTTTCAAAGGAAAATGAAGACTCTACTGAAAATTGGATTAGAGGCAATTCAGGTTATACTCTAGCAACTTGTCTGCAGTTTGTCCATGTCCTAAAGATTTGAGTGAGGCTGAATTCAAAACTAATGGATTAACTAACTTGGTAGAAAATATATTAAGGAAAAGTAGTGTTGAGGCCATGGTTTGATTGTTGCTTTTTGCTTTCAGCCAGAATTATGGTGGAAAATAAAGAAAAATGCAGAACAGAGAGATTGGAAAAATGTTCAATTTAAAGAGGGAAAAAAGCTGCAATTTGTCTAAGATTACTGTGGACACAGCTGGTTTGGGCAAGGAGGCCTTAATTGTTAAAAAGAGACAAACTATAGTAAAGGAAGGCTTAGCCTTTTCACTAGGACAATAGAAATCCCCTTGGAGCATAGGAGTTGTCCAAACCCCTCCCACCTATGACTTTAGGTATGAAACTAAAAATTCATTTGACAGGAGAGTGTCTGAGAAGGGAATGCCTCCAGGAAGCCCTGCTACAAGAGCGCCACCAGGAAAATGTTTTTTTGACCTGGGCATACAGAGGCTGTCCCTGCAGCTGTGTATCAAAAGGGTAAGCTACCTCCTGAGATACCAGCAAATCTTGGTGTTTTCCACATGGTATTGGTTTTACAGGCGTGTACAATGCAAGGATTAAGGGGTTATGATGGCTGCCATCAAAATTCCAGAAAATAGCCTGCAAGGCCAGGCAGTATGTACCAAGGTTGGGCGCACCACATCAAACCCCAAAAGGCTTTGGGAGGAGGAGCCTAAGCAGCAGTGGAGACCGGAGGATGTGGGAGATGCCAGCACCATGAAACATCTGCCAAGGGAAGGTGTCAACAACAAGTGGAGTCAACTCAAGAGGATCATGCAAGTGGAGCCATGCAAGCCTGTTTGAGCCCAGATGCCGCCAGATGTCAGACACTGAATCACATGGTTTGTCCAGTTTTGTGGAAGTAGTCATTGGGGTGAGCCTTTGGAGGTGCTCATTTGTACCTATGGCTCCAGTTGCTCTTTGTTTCTTGATCGCCAAGATGTGAGGGTCTGTGCCACAGACTCTACCATGCCTATCTGGTTGCCACATCTGCCACCACTATGGACTAGAATCCTCTAACCATGAGTTTCCAATAAATCTTCCTCCCATGTTTGTTTTGGTTGGCTTCTCTGCAATATTAACATACTAGCTGACTAACACAGAGGGAAAAGGGGAATTGTTTAATGGATACAGAGTTGTTTAATGGGGCAAGATGAAAAAGTTTGGAGATCTATTTCACAACAATGTAATATACTTAACATTACTGTTCTGTATACTTAAAAATGGTTAAGATGGTAAATTTTATGTTATTTTTACCACAAAAATGAGAATTTTCTAGTTCAAAACTATAAATTGATTCATATGGTTTATACAATTATTAATTTAATAAGCTTGTTTAGGGCTTCATCTTTGAAATATAATAGGACGAAAATCAATCTTTGGAGAGGGGAGGGATAAGGAAAGGATATGGCTCTGAACAGAAAATCCTTACATACCAGCGACTGGCTCTGGAACATACTGGAGAGCTAGCTTCATTTCTCCTCTGTTTTCTGCTTCAAGGGCAACTGGTGCTGTCTGAAGAAATGAAAGATTGTCAGCAGGTGTAAGGCACAAATTTTTTACCATTTGTTGGTACTTTGTTACAAGACCTTATCTGTCCCATTTCTGAGACAATGTATCACTTGAATGTCTTGGGTTAAAATCTCCTTCTGTATCAGACCTAGGCCATTGTATTTATAACTGGGAAAGCAGTTATATATCTTGGGAAACCCTCACAGGGTACCTCAAAACACTTCATCCTCTTTTATCCTCAAAGGTGTAAAGAAATCAGAATGGCTTGCTTGAATGGGAGAGATGTCCTGGAATGCTTTCATTTTTTTCAAAACACACATATTTTTCTAAGTCATTGAGCTAACATGTAAACCATTTTATTTGTATTCCCTTTCTTTGAAGGAATATGGACGATAGTATGGGAAGGTAGAGTGGGAGGAGGCAGCAAAATCTGTATATTAACACGACCTTCAGATGAATCAGATCCATGCTAAAATTTGAGAACTACTTTCTTAGGTTTTCTGTTGGAACCCCTGTAGGGCTATAGGCTAGGAATCTGGGGAAATAAAAGCTGTACCAGACTACACGAAAACTGAACATAAGTTTAAGTCAGTTCACTCACAGACTAGATTAAGGTGGCCTGTCCCTACTCTGTCAAGAGCAAAAGTGAACCCTCTCAAATTATTCCTAGAATATGTTCATATACAATGCTCCAAATGCAATAAAAAATGAACAGGTACACCAAGACAAAGGACCAAAACTAAGACTTAAAATGAAATAGAAAAAAGAGACTCACAAATGGCTAAGATACTAGAATTTTAAGATACATATTTTAACAACTTGGATATATTTATAAAGATATTTAGAAGGTAAGTAGAATCAAAATAGTCAAATGAAAATATAAATTCAAAAATCAATGTTTCTATCATAAATGGGTTTTGACTGTAGATTAGAAGCAGCAGATAAAATTATTGAACTGAAAGTTAGCAAAAAATATGCTGAAGCATAAAGAAAATATATATGTAAAATACAGAAAAGAACAAAAGAGACGTATGAGATAGAGGACAAATGTATAACAAACATGTATTTGGAAGTTCCAGAAGAAGAGAGAAACAGTTGGGCAAAATCAATACTTGAAGAAATAATTGCTAGCAAATCTTCCAAGTTGATCAAAGACACTAAGACTGTTTCAAGAAACTCAGTGAAATCAAAACAGTATATACACAAAGAAAACTACACTTGAGCTCATTATAGTAAAATTGCTAAACATCAAAGACAAAGAAAAAAGTCCTAAAATCTGAGAGACAGAAAAAAAGACACACAACCTTCAAAAGAGCAAAAATAAGATTAATAGATGACTTTGTAGTATAAATGGCAGAAGTCAGAACACAATGGAATCACATTTTCAAAGTGCTGAAGAAATAACTGCTGACCCAACAACCAAGCAAAAATATCCTTCGAAGATTAATATGAAAAAGATATTATGAAACAAAGAAAACCTGAAAGGATCCATTGCCAGTAGTAAGCAAGAAAAGTAAAACTGAAGAGAACTTTTTGAGGACTAGAAATAATTCCACATAAAAACACAGGAAGGGGTAAAGTGAAAGTAAATATGATCAAATCTAAATGAGTAGATGGTAGAAAATCATAATGTCTTATGAGACAAAATATAAGTATAATCAAAACATGATGAAAATATCACAAAACATGAGAAAATGAATGAATGGAGTTAAAATATTTTTGATTCTTTTCATTGTCCTGGAAGTGACAGAAGTCCTAATTTATATTAGACAACTTTTTTTTTTATAGTGCTAGAGATTGAACCCAAGGTTTTGTGCATGCTAGGCAAGGGCTCTACCACTGAGCTTCATTCCTAATCTCTACACTAGATATTCTTTATTTGAGGATGAATACTATAATCTCTACAGTAACCATTAAGGAAAAGAAACTATAACTGATATATTAACAGAAGGAAAAATAGAATTATATGATAATTGATTAGTCCCTAAGGAAGCAAGTATCTAAGAAAAATACAAGTATTAATATTTGCATCCAAGCATATCAATAGTTACATTAAGCACAAATGGACTAAATAACCCTATCAAAAGACAAATATTCTCAGACTAAAAATATAAAAACTATTGTTTATAACAAGCATAACTATAAGAATGAAGAAAGGTTGAAGATCAAAGTATCACCAATCAGCTGGCTTGGCTTCTTTTGCTCTACCTGGATAGAAATCCTGGGCAGCAGGGAGAAGCTCTTAAAGTGCTGGGTTTTGGCAGTGTCTATGTCCCTAAGCATTTTACCACAGGGAGCAAGGACAGCAGACAGGTGGAAGCAGCAGCCAAATAGTACCTTCTAGTGTTACAGCTCATATTTGGGCTCAAGAGGTGGAGACTCCTAAGTCCATAAGTGCTACAGCTCTTCTGTAGGCCAAGGAGGTTGGGATTCCTCAGCCCTTGACAGCAGCTGGTGCTGAAGCTTCTGGGCAGAACTGGGTGTGGGAATTCCTCAGTTGTAGACAGTGGCCAGTATTGCAGCTCCTCTGCCTACAGTGTCTGACACCCTTGAGCTCTCTGGAACTCTTCTAGTGACCAGGGCCTGCAGTTTCTCTTTTCTGGCTCTTTACAACCTTTTCTTACTCTTCCACCATCCCTCTTCTTCCTGCTCTGGTTGTTCTCTTGAACTGTTCAGCTGCCTCATATTGCTATGGCTATGGTCAATGTTGCCACCATTCTGGAGGCAGCAATCACAGCCCATCTGCTGCTGCTACTGCTTCTGCCACTTCTACTGCTGCCAATTGCTGGTCTCGCCTTGCCTCTTCTTCAACTGTCAAATAGCCAGCCAGCTTTCTGTTTCTGCAGTTTGGCATTCTAGATGCTCTACCATCTCTCCCACTGCTGATCCACTGTTTCTGCTGTCTCTTGCCAATGCCATTACCACCATTCTGCTATCTCCACTGCTTCTTTCTTCAGCTCAGCCCACACTATTAAAAGTAGTCAAAGATCACTTGAGAGAAGCCTTTTATTTATTGGACCTAATATTACAATGGGGCTGGGATTTAGCTCAGTTGGTAGAGCACTGTGCTGCAGTCTCTGAGGTCCTGAGTTCAATTACCAGCACTGCAAAAATGGGAGAAGGACCTGGCAATCCACTCCCAAAGCAATCTCCAAACAGTCAGCCATTGAAAACCCTATGAGGGTAGCTATGAGTCAGATACCGACTTGATGGTATCTAACAACAACAACAATATTACAATACCATGGAGCAGCACAGGAGGATGTCTCCTGCCCAGCTTACTAAGGAGCCAAATAGCCTGTTTATAGAGCCAGAGAGCCTGCAGCGGTAGCCCTGTGGCATCCGATCCCATCAGATCTCGGAAGCTAAGCAGGGTGGGGCCTGGTTAGTACCTGGATGGGAGACCGCCTGGGAACACCAGAGGCTGTAGGCTTGGGAGAAGGACCTGGCAACCCCCTCCCAAAAATCAACCTGCCATTGAAAACCCTATGAACAGCAGAGAGGCACTGACAATAGTGTTTCCCCTGTTGTACAGAGGGTTGCTATGAGTCGGATACCGACTCGACGGCACCTAACAACAGCAACAACAGTAGCCAGAGAGAGAGAGAGAGAGTTTGCACTAGTCACAGAAACCTCTCATACAAATGAAGGCTTACGTTTACACCATTCATAGCACAGTTTCTTACCTAACCACAACAATCCCTTTTGCCCAATCACAGCAGTCTCCCTTTTACAACAATCACAGTAGTTCCTCTGCTGCGTCACCAGGGTAATTGTTCCCTCTTTGGCCTGAGTTGGTCACAGGGTCATCTAAAGTTCACCAAGACTTGTGATAGCTAAAAGTCCAATGCAAACTGCTAACTACTTGAAACAGCCATGGTTAGGACTGCATCTTCAGGAGCTGGAGTTGTGCTGCAGTGGCCATTGTCATGTGGCTTCCTCGAGGCATCTATGAAGTGGTCAAAGCCAGTGGTGCCACCTGCTTGACTGAGAATTCTTTACTCAAAGCAGTCAGGGTAGGAAGGGAGAATCTAAAAGCTTCCAATCGGGAAGTCATATCACCTATCCCCCAACATCTGTGTTTCCTTGCAGGAGAATAAGCATCAGAAGGAATATTTACAGTAAAAGTGAAAAAAGCTTTATCATTAACACTATTATTGATTTTAATAATGTATTAATAATACTGTATGCCCAGTATCCCAAGGACAGGTGGGTCCCTGTGATCCATCTCAAAAGGATTGAAACAAACTACTAAACAAGGTGAAAGCTGACAGAGCAATACTAATACAAAATAAACTGTAAGAGATAGAGATATTTTAAAATGATAAAATTTAAATTTAAAAGGTAACAAGTTTTAGAGACAAGGGGTATTTTTAAATGATAAAATAGTCAATCCATGAGAAAAATGAAACAATTCAAAATGTAAACATACTTAATGAAATGACTTCAAAATAAATAAATCAAAAACAACAAAACAGGCTGAGGGCGTAGCTCAGTAGTAGAGTACCTGCCTAGCATGGGCAAAACTGAGTTTAATACCCAGCACGAGGGGAAGGGAAAACCAAACCACCACAACAAAAACCTAAAAGGACAAAAAAGCAAACCCAGAATCATATCTCTTTTAGTAATTCAAAGGATACACAGACATAAAATCAGTAAGGATATATAAGATTTTAGCAACAATTATTGTTTTTATCAATATAGGATATTATAACCAATGACCACAGAATATACTTTCTTTTCAAGGGGTACATGGAACATTTATCAAAACCTGACCATATGCTTGGCTAAAAGTACTCCTGAAATTTCAAAGGACTGAATTACTTAAATGGCCTTCCCCAAGAGTGAAGTCACAAACATTTGTGTGAAATGACATAAACATTTTCCCTATAACTTTTTAACTCTTTTTTCATTGAATGTACAAGCTAAATAATTTCAATCCTCATTTAACATAACACAAACTATAGATCAGCACATGGGGCTGAGATTTAGCTCAGTTGGTAGAGCACTGCGCTGCAGTCTCTGAGGACCAGAGTTCAATTCCCAGCACCACAAAAATGGGAGAAGGACCTGGCAATCCACTCCCAAGGCAATCCTGAAATAGTCAGCCATTGAAAACCCTATGAGGGTCGCTATGAGTCGGATACCGACTCCAGGGCACCTAACAACAACAACAATAGATCAGCACAGAGTTAAATGCAACTAAATTTTTTCCCGTCTGCAGCCATACCACTGTGGTGTCAGATCTTAGAAGCTAAGCAGGGTCAGGCCTGGTTAGTACTTGGATGGGAGACCACCTGGGAACACCAGGTGCTGTAGGCTTGGGAGAAGGATCCGGCAACCCGCTCCCAAAAACCACTTTGCTACTGAAAACCCTATCAATACAGAAGCACTAACAGAACTGTTTCTCCTTTTGTATGTAGGGTTGCTATGAGTTGGACACTGACTCAAGAACACCTAACAACAACAACAAGCTTTTTTCTGCACACCAGACCCCCCACTAACCAACCACCCCCCCAAAAAACAACAAACTAAAAACCTACCTTCCGCTTCAGAGGGTACCACCTCAATTGTTTGTTCTGCTTGTTGCCCCAGTCCCATGTCTCCAAATCAAGTTCCACCTCTCCCAGGAAACTATTCCGCTTAAATGTATCCCGATGCCAAACAGACAGGTTCAGCTTCTGTGTCTTTAAGATTTGCTTTTCAATTTTGTACTGCAGTTCAAAAAAGAAAGTAAAATGATGAATAATGTTACTGTATGCCAAAGTCATGACATGGAGATGAAGAGAAAAGCCATCTGTGTCAATCAGATTTTCTCATCTCTTAGGTATCCAGTCTCAAAAAATACTGCCAAGTCATCTTATTTTGAGTGTCTTATTTCAAAGAGCTAAAATCCATCTTTCACAAAAGCTGATGTTCTTCTCTCCTTTGGAAAAAGAAAACCATGGCTCAAATTTCTTAGCTGGTAATAGCTTCCTAAAAATAAAAGCCAATTAGCCAACTTCCATGGGTGTTTTTAGTCTATAAATACAAATCAAATTCAGTCTACAAATAAAAATCAAATTTAATTCAGTTCTGTTTTGTACCTGATGACAAGGTATTTTTTTAGACTTCATTTTTTAGAGTGTCTTAGGTTCATAGCAAAACTGAGCAGAAAGCACAGTTTCCATTTACCGTGTTTCCACAGATGCACCCCTCCCTCATTATCAATATCCCACAAGGACAATCTTTTTTCAAGAAAAGATAAATTGTTTTTTCCAGCTTTACATGGTCAAGTAGAGAAGATTTGAAATCCTAACAGTTTTTCATCTCAAATGTAGTCAATCCTTGATTATATGTAATCATTGAAGGAAAAATAGTACTTCTAATCTAAAAATAATCTCCATTTGGCTGTATGACATACTACTTGAAGGACATTTTGGTTGCAGCCGACCTGCCATTCTCTGAATTTACCATTTAAACTAGCCAGCTTTTCCTGAATATAGGGTTGAAGTAGCTGAACCAGAAATAGCGAGGGTACTACAGTGTGTCACAGTCAAACTGTAATTAAAAACTTGCTATAGAAAATCCATGGGTGACTAATTCAACCATGGATGACTGAGGATAATGAAAAGAGTTTTCAGAAAGTTGTTGTTGTTGTTGTTGTTGTTGTTGTTGTTGTTAGGTGCCGTCGAGTCGGTATCCGACTCATAGCAACCCTCTGTACAACAGGGGAAACACTATTGTCAGTGCTTCTCTGCTGTTCATAAGGTTTTCAATGGCAGATTGATTTTTGGGAGGGGGTTGCCAGGTCCTTCTCCCAAGCCTACAGCTTCTGGTGTTCCCAGGTGGTCTCCCATCCAGGTACTAACCAGGCCCGATCCTGCTTAGCTTCTGAGATCTGATGGGATCAGATGCCACAGGGCTATGGCTGCAGGCTCTAGAAACTCTAGAAATCAATATTTGTTAAATGTTTAGTGTGTGTTGATCACTTCACACATATTAACTCTTTTAATATCCCGAACTACTGATAAAGATAGGTAAGTACTATTATTTTCCTTTTGCAGATCCCAAAATTATCGTTATCCTCATTTTTCAGATCTAGGGTGCAGACATGTTATTTGCCCAAAGGCATAGTCTGTATACAACAGCATTAGTCCCTACCCTCATGGAACTTAAAATTTAGTGTCAAGATAGACAAATTACTAAAGTACTGAGTGGTAATATTAGCCTGTCATAAAGTAAGGTTATCGAGGCAGCAGATAGCAGGGGAATGTAGGAGTTAAGGATAGCCCTTCAGATGAAGACACATTTAAGGCTGTGTCTAATGCAGTTAGCAAAAGAAGGTGGTTAAGATTATTCCACCTAAAGGAAGAGAAAGTCACAGCAGTACTTGCCCCAATGTACAAAAAGGAACACATGGTAACTAGAACAAAGTTATCAAAGAGGAAAGTTAAGGCTGCAGCTCAGATTGTTAAAGGGACTGGTGTGTATGTTACAAAGGACAGACTTGATCTTAGGATATGGGAATCCTAAAAGATTTTAAAAGGTTAGGATTTAGCTCAGTTGGTAGAGCGCTGCTCTGCACTCTCTGAGGTCGCAAGTTCGATTCTCAGCACCACAAAAACGGGAGAAGGACATGGCAACCCACTCCCCAGGCAATCCTGAAAGAATCAGCCATTGAAAACCCTATAAAGGTCACCATGAGTCAGAGTCAACTCAACGGCACCTAACAATAACAACAACAAAAGATTTTAAGCAGAGAAATAGTATGATCTTCTATGTGCTGCAGAAGATCATTCTGGTAGTAATTCCCAACTTCATTCGCTGTATGTCCTATAGGAACGATACTTTATTCCTCAAAGCTTCATTTGCCTCATCTGTGATATGCAGATAACAGTTGCCTGGTAAGGTATTCATTGGGAGTATGTGGGATAATGTATTTAACATTCATAGTACATTGTTTTATACAAAGTAGATTCTCAGAAAATTTTTATTCTTTTCTTTCTTTTCTCTTGGTTATTAACTTTATCTGTACAAAAACTTCCCAAGAAACTATGATTATTTAAATGCACAGGTCACCATTTAGGATTTTCTTATGTAAAGAGTTTACATATACCCGCAATATCTCATTATATACAGGATTCAAGGTTTTCTTCACTACAAGTGTTTTCTTCTTGCCCATTTTGCCTTTGTCTGGTAACAAATAGGTCTTGACATATCTAAAAAAGAAATGTCAATAGACAAGAAGGTCAGAGAAGATAATAGTGACGTTTCCATCTCTATTTTTAAAAATACATTGAAAACCGACAGCAGAAATAATTATTTCATAACACTGAGAAAAACAGTAAGAAATAAATGTTCCACCAGGCATGGTGGCGCATGCCTGTAATCCCAGCGGCTCGGGAGGCAGAGGCAGGAGGATCACAAGTTCGAGACCAGAGGCAGTCTGCGTAACTTAGCCAGACCCTGTCTCACAAAGTAAAAAAATGGGTTGAGGGTGCAGCTCAGTGGTCCAGCACTTGCAGAGATTTTATTACTGCCCTTTGAAAAAAATCTTAGCACACATCTGGTTGAGCCATATTCAATGTGAAAAAAAAAATGAAGGATTTTAAGTCCCCTTTGTTTTTATGATAAGAATAAAAGTAAAAAGGATTGGGCTTGACCCAGAAAACTAATAAAGAATCAGACTTCTACAAAGGAGTTAAGTGAAGAATTCCACTTAACCTTCACAAATAAACTGAAATGCAATCAAACCTGTGATTTAAATGATGAATTAGTAATCCCCCCTAAATTTCTTCCATAGGATACAATTTAAAGATGGAAACTACTTCACTTTGGAGTCTTATCTATTGCCACACCAATGAACATTATGAAGTGTGCCCCACCTGTCCCTAAATTTAGAAAAAGATTGAAAGAGTGCTGGGAAAAGACCAGGGCTCAGGGTTTCATTCTTCATTTTGCTGCTCTCTGAGTTCATACACATGGGCCACTTGTCTCTAGCCTTTGTTTCCTTATTGTGAATGAAGGAACTGCTCAAGATGACCTCAAAGGTCCCTGCCAAGTTACCATGTTTTGTAATTCTCTGTGATTTTTATAATTTAATGTTTGGCATGTGAATTTATAAAGTAAATAAAACAGCATTTCCTGCCAAATTTTCAAATATTCCCTTTGACACAGTCTCACAGCCCCTCCCTTTGATTACTTTCTATTCCTTCTCAATTCCTGCAAGGGTAACAGGTTGAGAACAAAGAGAAAATTGGTGACTCCTTAAGGATCTGGACTTACGGGTCTGAACGCTGTTTTTTAACATCTGCGGCTGCTAAGTCCTTACACTGGGCCACAAAAACATGCAGCTCCTTCAGTGACTCCACGTAGTCAATCGCAAACTGAATGTTTCCTTTCACTTCCAGATTGCCAAAGTCGCCACTATAAACACTCATCACACTGCCACTCACCTGAAAGTATCAGAAATACGCAGTGTTTGTCTCTGTTTCATTGGTGAACCCAGTACAAGGATCACAGACATAATCCCTGACTGGCATCATTTTCCTAGCTTGCATACAAAGTATTTCATTTAATATAGCATAAGGACCAGTCAATGCAGACAACTTGCCATGATATACATGACTATGATTTTTTTTTAAGTTGCTCCTAAAAGACAGATAAATAGTGGAATGCTAAGTTATTTAGATGCTGGCTCATTACAAAGCAGGGTGATTTTATGCTAGGTGGCACTCAGGGTTCTATTTTGAGGCATGCATAGTATTTAAAATGCTAAAGAAAGAGGGTATGAGAAACCCCAGCCCCACAAATCACAGGGAAACATTGCTTAAACTTCCATGGCACTAAAAAGGAATTTTCCCTTGTTACCCATTCACAGAATCTAGGAAAATGCTTACTGAGCCATGCACTTTTAGAGGTCAGGAAGGGTAGAAAATGGATGATTAATGAAGGGAGTTTTAAAGCCTTCCCAAGAGCAAACATTAGATTATCAGCAGAAAATCAATTTAAACAGATTTTTATAAAAGGTTTCGGAAATGCAATGGTAGCATGACTTTAAGGATAGCATCATTTATTTAGCATACCTAGTGAGAAATATGTTTGTATATATCAGAAAAAATATTTAGGTAAGTGTATATCAATACACTTACAATATATTTTTCCACACACACACTGTATGGACACAGAGCTACCTCACTTTATGCAAGAAGTTCCACATAAAATCAAATTCTCTTAAATCTGAGCACTACATTTAGGGAGATTTCCTTTTGAAACCCTGTTTGGAATCCTTCTGTAAGGCAAAGAATCACCTCTTCTTTTATATGAATCAGTATAAATTATTCAACAGGCTTATTACAAAGCGAGGAACAATTCTATGCCTATCAACAGTACTGTAAACAGTACATAAAATCATATGTAAGTAGATTCTATTATAATTACTCCATTTCTTGCACAGAAAAATTTAGTAGTTCATCTTATTGGCAATTTAGGTTTCTTCTTTTCTTTTTGAGACAGGGTTTCACTGTGTAGCCCAGTCCAGTCTGGAATTTGTGTAGATCCTGCTGTCTCGGCCTCCCTAAAGGGCTGGAAATACAGGTGTGGCACCTCCACACCTAGGAATTTAGGTTTCTTTTTAAAATACTCATATATGAAATTTTAAAAAATCTATAGTGGACATGAAACCACTTATTCTGTGTGGGGGGGAAATGGAAGATTTAGCTAGGCAGAAGCTAATTATAGATTAGAGACAATGCCCTTGGAGTTTGCGAATTATAACAGGAGGCCACTGTACAATGAGCAGGAGCATGGCAGCATGGCACAGCAAGGTTTAGAGCAGCAGAGAGATATTAACATGGAGGCTTTGTTTACATACAGAAGACAAGGACGTCATGCCAGAGGAGCTGCTAAGATTGGTTAAAGAGCTCGGGCTCTTCTTGTGTCTGCTGAGCTGGTAACTGCTTTCTGATGCTGTATCTGTTTCTCTGTCATCACTCTACAAAACATCATATAATATGCACAGTATTTAAATTCTGAATGAGTAAAGGTCAGAAGCTATGTTCAGGCAAGGATGACTTCTTGGTATCCACTAAAACATTTCCCAAGGTCAAAGGGTGCTATTGCAAATTGTCAAGGGATGGGATTCAGATGGAGTGAGTGGTCTGCACCAGTTCTCTCCTAAGGAGCGGGTCAATACTTAGCTACTAGAATGACAAAATAATCTTTCCACCAACAAGGTGGCCCCAATGTGCTAAAGACGACAATTCTATTGAGAATCTTATTGTCATTCCTTTTTTTTTCTTGTATTGGGGGGCTGAACCCAGGGCCTCACATATTTTGCAAGTTCTCTACCACTGAGCTGCATCCTCAGCCCCTTTTTAATTTTTTTACCTTGAGACAAGGTCTTGCTAAATTACCCAGGCCGCCTCTGGCCTCAAACTTGTGATCCTCCTGCCTCTGCCTCCCAAGTCACTGGGATTATAGGTATGCCCCACCTCACCTGGCTCTTGATTTTCTTTTAATATATACTTATACATTGCCTGGAAAAATTTATTCATACCTATGAAAAATTATCCAGACAACCAAAGGTCTAAACCAGGGATGGTGGCACATATCTGTAATCTCAGCACTCAGGAGATGGAGCAGGAGGATCATGAGTTTGAGGCTAGTGTGGGCCACCTAGTGAGTACCAGGCCAGCCCAAGCTACATAGCAGGACTGTCTTCAAACGCTTATGGCTAGGATGTAGCTCCATGGTAGAGTGCTTGCCCTATATGTGCAAGGCTCTGAATTCAATCCCTAGCACCACCCTCCTCCAAATTCTAAGATACCCTATCAAAACATAAAATAGCATGCTTAATTCCTCTCATTATCATCATAGCCTTAGCTTCCCTAAAAAGCAAGTCTTTTGCTTAAGATACTATTAAACTAGGAAAAAGAAATACTAGCCTGATCTGTTTCAACTAAAGCTTATATATTTATATTTTTAAAATTTAAACTACCCCTATATATTCCCATAGTATTATTGTGCTTACCTTTTTGTTGCTATAGAAAAATATATTAAATTATATATTCTACCCATATTAGATTTTTAACACACTTCTAAAAAATTAAAAAGCAATAACGTACATATTTTAGATATTACCTAAGAAATATCTACCTGGCACAAGAACAAAAAGTGATAGTGACAAATGTTATTATATTCATGATTCAGATTGAGCTCCATTTGGAGTTAGGTTGCTTATGGAGCAGTTCAGTGGTTCCCTGGGGTTATGGACAAGAAGTTAGTTCATGCCAACATATTTCAGGACCATGCAATTATACATCAGTATAATAGATGCCAATTTTAGTGCAGATTACTAAACGCATTAAAAGTAATGAGTTACATGGATGAGGAAAAAATCCCCTCTCAAGGATTAAAAGAAAATTCAATCTGGGAATGTAGCTCAGTGGTAGAGCACTTGCCTAGCATGTTCGAGGTCCTGGGTTCAATCCCAGTACAAAAAAAAAAAAAAAACCCTCACAAAACCAATAGCACTAGGCACAGTGGCACACATCTGTAATCCTGCAGAGGCAGGAAGGAGGAGCCCAAGTTTGAGACCAGAGCCAGTCTGTGTAATTTAGCCAAACCCTGTCTCAAAAAAGTAAAAAATAGACTTGAGGTGCAGCTCAGTGGTACAGCACTTGCAAACATGCAAGCGCGAGGACCTGGGTTCAACCTCTGTTGGGGATTTTTAAAATAATATTTCCCAGTACCTCCAGTACAAAAAAAAAAATCATACCTTTTAAATGCCTCTGTTGTCATTCTTTCTCCCCATATGCTTACCAATTCATCTTCCTCTATTACAGCTATACATACTATATATACTATATAATGCCTAGCATACCAGATCATTAGTGAATTTACTGGAAGGATGGGATCTTGTCATGTTGACCTGGGACAATGTTTTTCACAGAGCTGGCATTCAGCAAATGTGACTAAGGCTAAGTCTCAAAGAGACAGTGGGCAAAAGAGCAAGGCCTGATTTTATCACTGCATCTTTTAATGTCCAGAAAGGTAAAATAATACAGGTTAATTCTAGCATCTCTGATTTAAAAAAAGAAAAAGGAAAAGGAAAAAACCCCAATAGCCTGAACTTCCTTCTGTGTGGGGGTATGAGACAGCAAGTTAAGACTGATTGGAGAAAAACTAGGCATGGTGGTGCATATCTGTAATCCCAGCATTTGGGAGGCAGAAGCAAGAGGACTGCCACAAGTTCAAGGTCAGCCAAGGCTACTTAGTGAGACACTATCTCAAAAACAAACAAAAACCTGAAGGGAAAAGCTTAAAAACAGAAACTCATAGAATTTTCCTCTCAAATTATTATAAAGTTCATTCCCATGACCACCAAAACCAAAACAGATTTATAAAGGTATAAAACCACAGGAATTCCAGGGGTGTCTACTCTTGGCTTCCAGATAATGTTAATTCTAAAAAAAGAGTGATTCTTTCCAAAGAAAACTGTAATATAAGCTCTTAAATATATTCAGGGGCTGAATATTTGCAGATATGGTTCATCTCAGGCCCAGGATGAACAGCAGAAGAGTGCCAGGATGGGGAGGTATATAATTTACATGTTACTCAGAAATTTTCCTCACATTCCATCTCTAATAGAATATTTGAGGATAAAGTCTTTCATTTTACTATCAGAAATCAGAACAAAACCAAAAATAGCAGCAGTTAACATTTATTGCATACTCACTATGTCAGGTACTGTGCTCTCTCTTTTCCCTGCATTAATCCACCGATTCCTCATAACCTCATGTGGTAGGGATTAAGAAACTAGATACAGAGAAACTGAAGAATTTGTCTAAGATCACACAGCAAGTTGTTATCATAGCTGGGCCTGGGAATGTCTGATTCCAGACCTTAGGAACCCCACTACCTGCCTGTAAGAACATGGGGCGTAACTTAAGTCAAAGAACCTCAATTAAAATCCTACACTTATGATTTAGTAGTTATTGGATGTTAGGAGAGTGATTTAACCTCTCTGAGGCCCTTTTATCTTTTTTAAAATGGAGAAATAACACCTGCCATGTATAGTTAATGGAAGTGGGATGTTAGAGTGAGAATTAAGTGCCTGGTATGTATCAGGCACTTGATGAACTGTGGATAATAGTCATGTTCTTGTTGGAGACAGTATGGTATAGTGATCATCAACATGGAAGTCAGAACTGGGCTCCAGTCCTGGATCAACCCCTTTCTGGCTGAGTGATATTGATTCACCTCTCTGGGTCTATTTCCTTGCCTGTAACATCTGGGGATAATGATGGTGCCTACCTCCCAGAGTCATTAGAGGATTAAGTGAGATAATAAATGTGAAGTCTCTTTTACCCAGTAGATGCTCCTTAAATTTTGCTGTGTCATTGTTACTTTATTATTTGGATATATGTCATCAAGCAGTCATGCTACCTAGGGCTAAGCTTTCACAAAAAAACTCTAAATTATAGAGGATAATTAACTCATGCCAATACATTTCTCCCTGGATATCTTATTTTGTACCTACTTCAAAACAAAAGTCACATTCTGAGTCTATGCAATCTGACTTCACTGACCAAAGGGTTACTGCTAGAGTCAAATGGGACATGCCTTGTTTTGTTCCAGGATCAACAACACTGCCTCCATGGACTTATAAGGCAAGGATCAGTCCTACTTGACCTCTTTGATCTCTGCCCCAGTGGAATACAAACAGCTCCACCTTGGGAGAGCAAATCCACCTGTCTGGGTCCATTGTTCTGAAGGTACAAAAGACAAACTTGCCTCATCTTGAAGAAATGCTGGAACAGACTTGCTCATCCTTTTGAGTTTGTCAAGGTGGGAAAACTGATTATCAGGTTGTGAAGGCACTGTGGAAACTAAACAGCAGCATTTCGATTTCAAAATTATTCTTACAATTGTCAAACATTAGGCATAAGTTGAAAACACTTTTCTTTCATTTATGAACAGACATGTTTTGCAAAAAGGTTAAAAGCGCAGTAGTTTGCATGCACAGGATCATGAGGTAAGAAACATGCAGTATTTATAAATTATATAGAGAGAACTGGCAAGGAGTTGAACCAAATAATAAATAAAAGTTAATTTAAAAACATGAGTTCTTATTGAACTAGAAGTGGACTTGAAATATATTATTCTGTCAATGTGAATTGGTTTTACTTATTTTTTTCACATCAGAGCTTTGAACCCCAGGGTCTGTTTTTATTGGTTCATCTCCTCAAGATGTATTATTAACATGCTGGAGGCTGAAAAACTATTTCATTTACACAGTAAGGATCTTTGTACACAACTCAACAACAAAAGTGTCCTTAGCTATTAAGTACCTAACAGCAAATTCATTTAGTCTTCATGAAGATTCCTTTTCTGATGTGTTTCTTACTCAGAATTATGAAAGAATATAATTTAAAATAGTTAGAAAACTATTTTCTCCTTTGTCTAGGAATCATAATGTCTAGGTTCTTCTTATAGTGAGTCATATCTCTTATAATGAAAGAGTTAATATTTTTCAAGGCACTTAGGACAGTACCTGACACATAGTAGGTTTTGTATAAGTATTTTCTAAGTGAATAAATATTATCTCATTGAGAATCTTTATATTATGATCATAATACAAATACATTAACTTGGCTCCATCCCTAAAAGGGATATTAGGAAAATATTATTGTTGTTGTTGTTAGGTGCTGTTGTGTCATGTCCAACTCATAGCGACCCTTATAGGGTTTTCAATGGCTGATTGTTTCAGGATTGCCTCAGGAGTGGATTGCCACGTCCTCTCCCATCTTTGTGGTGCTGGGAATCAAACCTGTGACCTCAGAGACTGCAGACCGGTACTCTACCAACTGAGCTAAATTCCAGCCCCATTAGGAAAGTAGATACAAATAAAATTATGTTTCTATTTATAGATTGAAAAACTAAAATTCAGATCTAACATTAGCTAAATTCATCTTTAATTGAAAGAAATCTAATGAAGGGAAAACATATTTGAGCTATACTTACTAAATATATATGTGCTTATTCATATCAGTTCTCACCCAGCCTTAGGCTCACAAACATAAATGCCACCAAAATCCATTCATAATATCTCATTAGAATACTTACTTTCTTTACTTCTAGTTAAACAAGTGTGTGTGCGTGTGTGTGTGTGTGTGTGTGTGTGTGTGTGTGTATTGGGATGAGTTATTTGGTAGCAGTATAAGATTGGGTTGCATAGTATAGTCCAATGAGATTGTGAAAATACTTTTGTTGCAATGGAGTTCCTATTATTTTCAAAGTATATTGTTGGATGGTGGTATGCAGGTCAAATTCAATTATACCCACTACCCAAATGTAAGCAATTTTACATTTATAGGCTTTAGCTATCTATGTTTTGATCATGTATTTGATTTTGTCTTATGGTAAGAATACATTTTTTACTAGTAAAAAGGCACTAAGAATCATTTTGGAAAATACTATGAAAAGGAAATTGGTTTACTCAGAGTTCAGCACACAATTGCTCTATTTGTCTTGACCAATAACTAAGCCAGTTAAGAGGTCATGAATAAAGATAGAGATTTACAGACAGATGTCTATGTATGTTTTGCTTTCACTCTTTAGGCTAAAAGTTGAACAAAACATAGTAAGATATACTCAAGTGCCCCTAATTAAGCATATTCCAGTTTTAAAGCAAGTAGAAAAGCCTCTTTATCCAATAGGTCTTAGGGGCAAGAGTCTTGCTTGTTCTACAGCAGCCAGAGAGCACATACTCACAAGGGCTAAGCCTGGATTGTCTTCTTTCCTAGGCAGCTCTTAAGAATTTGTCAAGTCATATGCCAAAGCTCAGTGCTTTTATCACTGGCAGGAAGGCCTCATGAGCAGTTTCAGATTTCACACTAGATGTCACTGACTTCCACCATTAGCAAACTTCTCTATCTAATGGCTCCTTTATTTATTGCTGTCCTCATTAGACTGATTAGCACATCCAAAGGCTGTTGGGAAATTATTATTAAAAATACTATGGACCTGAGGACAGGCGTGTGTGTCATTATCTTTGTCCTAGTCCCTAGGTTGATGAAATAAACTGAAACATGAGGAGCTAAGAATCACACAGGCATATCTGCATGCTTTGCTAGGCCCCAGAGATTCCTTTTTAAATGCAGCATTTGTCCCTAAGACAATGGTCACAGCTAAGTAATCTTAAAATTGAACAGGAAAGAGAATGAATATTATCTTTGCTTGGTGCTGGACATTAATTAGTTGATCCACATTAGTTGCACAAGTATACATTTATTTCTTAGATTCAGATGTTCGCTTGTCTTTTACACTGAGTATTTACTATTTGAATCCAGTTTTGAACTTCAGAGTTTAACCCATAGATATAACAAAATTTCCCTTTATAGATATGTATAGAGGCATACTCAACCATACTACATATGAACTGTCAAAGTACAGTTCTTTTGGGGGTCTAAATACGTAAAAAATTGCTTCATGACTATAGTCTGGTATGGAGGCCACAAGAAATCTAATACTCAAGAGTATACTGTAACATAAAAGCCAACCAAAATCAGAAGGTGCCAATTTGATTTTAAACAAAGACCCAAGAGCAAAGAGACTGATAAAAGTCATTAACACTCTGAGTAGCTATAGATATATTTAAAATACATAAATCTCCCTCAGTGAAACCTTGATTTATTCTTTCAGCACAGATAGTAGTAAATTTTTAAAAATAAACTCTTACCAGAATGAAATAGTTTTACAAGCTGTAGAAGTTTAGCAATAATAAATACTGTATTGTTAATAGGTTAGTTCTTTCAGTATACTTAACATGATGCAGAATGGAATATATAGTCATTTGTGAGAAAGAGCCTGCTACTCACTTCCTTGTATGCATTCATTTGTATCTGGTTCCTGATCTGCTTTTTGATCTAATCAGAAGAGTAACATTGAGAATAAAGAGATATTTTTAAATTTTTTAAACTTTTTTTTTGGTACTGGGAGGTTGAACCCAGGACCTTGTGCATCCTTTGCAAGCAGTCTACCACTGAGCTGCAACTCCAACCCCATTTTCAGTTTTATCTTGAGACAGGGTCTTGCTAAGTTACACAGGCTGCCTCTGGCTCCAAACTTGCAATCCTCCTGCCTCCACTTCCTGAGTTGTTGAGATTACAGGTGTGCGCCACCACATGTGGTTTAATAGACACCATTTTAATAGAATTGAACAGACATGAAAGAAAAGCTCAAATGTCAGTTTCACAACTGAAACTGCAGAATATAGGATTCCAGTTTGTTTTCATCCACATGCCAGTGTGACTCTTCATTAGTGTCTCTGAAGTCTGCTATTCAAGTCAAAATCCAAGATCCAACACAGGACATGTATGGCCTTTTTAACTCAGAACACTCCACTAGGAGCAATGAAGCTGGGATTCTATTCCCTGTTCTCCCACTGCCTGACAAGCCATAGAATCTCAGAAAAGCCATGTAATTTATCTGAGCTTTTCTTATCTGCAAAATAAAGATTAAAATCCTTGCCCCACCTACTTCAATGAGGTTGTTATAAAATGAGAAAGACAAAACTATTACATAAAAGTAAAGAATGATCTTTGAGGAGCTCTATTGCTACATTTTGTATAGGAAAGCTCAGTGAGTACATGTTTTTATGATTATAGTAAGAGAAACTTAGAAAAAATATTAAAAACAGCATATAAATTGTACATTTGCAAAAATTCTCAACTATAAAAATCAGACTCATTTCTATCCCTCCCACCACCAAGGCTGTATTACCCAATTGATTTTATAACTGAACCAAGTAATACATGTCCTATTGATAAGCTTCAAGATCTTCTGGATCCTTAATATTCAGAGTTGATTCATTTCACCCTTAGTCTATACTCAGTTATTTATATAAACAGAGAGATTTCCTCACCCTTGTCCTGGAACCCTTCCTTTGATCTTAAGGCTTTACCAGCTGTGCCCAGAGAGATCTAAATGCTGAGACTGGAGAATCAAACACAGGAATAATTTAACCTGAGAACCCACTCTACCGTTCCTGCCTTCAAAGAGAGTTCTGCAAGTCAGAGTAGTAAAAATTTGCTCATACCCACAGAAATACAATCTCCTATTTATAGAAACCCTCGCTTCCTGAGGGTCTTTCATGCAATCCTCCCGACTATATCACCAGCACAAGCATTAAGAATACAAACAGTATTAAATACACTAAGTCAGAAAGGTTTTTGTAATAAATCAGGCAGGCACTATTTGCTACATAGTGGCAAATGACGTTTTTCTATTTATCCAACAGCTGCATCCTGGTGGCAGTGCAAATCACCCCAGAACTTAATACACAAACAGACATGCAAATACATAAAGATATTTACCATCTTCAGCACTACGTACTAATTCTTCTGGCAGATTATCTACTTTTGCTTGATCTGTTCAGGAGAAATTAACAAATGGTTAACATGGCTGACCCATGGCGAGAAAAGAACAATGAAATTGTCCCTGGAAGCTCTCGGAGTTGGAAGCAATTAGTCAAGATGCAGTGAGGGGTGCAACCAAGATGTCTTCCCCCAAATACTTTATCCTTAGATTAGCTACTTGAGCCAGTGCCATAGCAGGAGCTCCCATGTCAGCCCCGATGCCGCTCACATCAGCACACTGCTGCACACTGACTCCCAAGGGTTAGAGGGTTAGCTCAGAGCAAGCATTTGGCCCGCAGCAGGAGAAAGCATCGGGCTGCAGCAGCCTCTGTATTCTTCTGCAAAGGGTAAGATGCAAGCTATGACTAACACCTTCCCAAACCTATGGTCATTAACAAATATTTGTGTGTGTGCATCATCGTTCGCGTATGCCTCTGGGAGGCTTGCTTGGGAAGTCAACTGAAGAGATGTAACTGGGGACCAGCTGCTAAGTGGAATCTTGGCAGGCTAGTGTGAGAGTGGGTATCAGTATTTGGAATGGAGCGTGCAGGAATACCCGTCAGCTGACGGTGATTTTCTTTTTAACCCTACACATTCTTGAATACTTTAAAGCTGCACCATGGAAATAACCCCATGCTTCACAGGGCCAAAGGTTTGCTAAATTGGACAATTGTTGCTGAGGGGTGTGTGTGTGTGTGTGTGTGTGTGTGTGTGTGTGTGTGTGTGTGTGACTGCCCATCACCAACGTAAGGAAGAACAATCAGAGCTTCCAACAAAGGATCGGACTTGCCTTCTCTGGAAGCACTCAGGCAGATGTGGGGGTTGGCCACCTGTTGGGGAGGCTTTAGAGAGAATTCCACATTGGTGGGAGGTTGGAATGGGTGACCTTCAAGGTCCCTTCAAATCCTGAGATTTCAAGATTCTTGGCAGGGTTAAGACTGCATTCCAAATTGGGAATATTATCTTCAGAGTCCTGAGAATCTCTGAATTTTAGGAATTGTTTGGTGACATACATTTCTTTTTTCTGTTTAAACTCTGATTTTTTGCTGTCAATTGCAGAAGCCTAAAAACTACTCTAAACCCGACAATGGTCAGTTAGCAATCATATGAGTTTGGCAGTGGTTGACTTCACAAATTTCTCATGAGCATTTGCAATCCCAAGGGACATATCTTGTCTTCAAAATATTAAGAACAAAACCCCTAAAAGTCAAGGAGTCTAAGTCTGCCTGTCTGGCACACAAGTCCCTATATACATTATACTTGCTGTCAGTAATAAGGAATCTTTCACCAATTAAAGTAGCAGCTAGTGAGGAAGAGTGTACCCAGTATACTGCATGTTAGTTAGTCTTTGGGCTTACTAGCCCAATGTCTGAAAGAAATGTGTAAGGAAAGAGGGGATAAAGAGAAAGGAAAGTCCTTGATGCCAGGGACTAATTTGACTTCATATCATGCAGAATTCATTAAACACCCAATGCCGTCATATATAACATGGTCACTTCATAAATGTTGTTAATAATAGTCTGTTAACTTTGAGTCTCAGGTCTGATATGTGATATTAAACAAGGTATTTTGCTTCTCTGACCTTCATTTTCCTCATCTATAAAATGGGGATAACAACAATTCATCTCTCACGGGATTGTATATGTGGATTAAATGAGATAATATGTATAAAATTCTTAGACAAATTTTGGCACATAATCTTCAATAAGTGTTAGTTATTATTACCAGTTTCACTAGTATTACTAGCTACTAAAAATCCTTTAAAACTCACTATACTTGAGTAAACACTCAAACTGGGATGCTTCAATTCAAGGAATCCTACTATTCTAGTGAGTAGACTTCATGCATTATTTTCAAAGCAAAGTTCCAGACACTTAAGGGTGAGCCTCTTTCACACACTTGAGAGAGGTTATTCTCATCTTTTAACCCCTGCACTAGGGGTCTCAGTGCCCTATAACATGCAGTGAGGCCACAGAAAAGCACATAAGCATTTTAAAGCTTCGATGAGACATGAACAGTGGGGTGAACTTTATTCTCACTTGGCGAATCTGATGAAATGTCTTCTAGACTTTTGGAAGGCATTTTCCTAGCAGCACTCCTTTCCAAAGTTTTCAAAACAGGACTGGGCTCTTCTTCTGAACCTGTTACAAGACAAAACCGATGAACGCTGCACAATACAAAAGAAAAAAATGGACCTTTTCATAACCAATGGACACTGAAATAGTAGGTTGAAAAGAGAAAATATGCTCTAAGCCTCCCTACTTTTATCTCTAGGAAGCACTTCAGAAAAGAAAAGAAAATTTCTCCACTGTTACTATGCCTTTTAAAAATAATTTTCTTGGTCAAGAAATATTTGTAAACATAAAACCATCTAGAAAGATTACCACATTAATAGAAAAGTGATTTCCTAGCTGTTTACACCTCCATTTTAGGCACATGATTTATTTTGTGCCAGTCTTTGATTATTTCTTCTTAATACTGTAGCTTTTGAAGATAGCCATAAAACCATTTTAGGACATTAAAAAAAGTTAGCTGAGAACCGTGTAAGGCAAGTTTTATATGTTTATCATCTGTGTATAATTGGGTACATAGATGAGTGGGTTCCCCAGATCAATAGATGTAACTTTTCTAGATTTCATGATTTTGTAAAATTTCTAACAAAATGTTGGTAAACAAATGGGTAGTCAATTTTTAACTTTACTAAGGCATTTTAAAGGGACAGGGTAGATCCTATCACTTACTAATGCCTTTACTAAAAAGAAAAGACATTTTAAAACCAAGAGAGAAAAAAAAAGAAAGAAAAAGAGCATAATTTCAGAATAAGAATAATCTTTAAATTAAAAAGATTCTCCAAATTGTTTTAAATATTTCATTTTGACAGTAAAAATTTCACCATGGATAAGCCCTGATCTGAGTATTGACATTTATCAATGTGTATTCTCAGTGCATAGAATGATGACTGGCAGCAGGCACTTCAAAAATATTTGCTGAACCAATGAATAATTCAATTAATGAGTCAATGAGTTTAAGCACTACTTCTGTAGATAATAATTTCCTAAAATGCATTCCAGTTCTGCCTAGTGTTAATATGCATTCCACAACAAAGGTATTCTAAGATGAATTAAATTTGAGATGTTCTTTGTCTAGACCTCAGAGATTTTAGAATGCTGATAATATACATAACCTCTTCATAACAGTGTTATACATAACACCAGAGGCTGCAGGCTTGGGAGAAGGACCCAGCAACCCCCTCCCAAAAATCAAAGATTATATTCAAAATTATTTGACCATGGAAACTTCCCCACCCAAAGGAACATATTGGGATATTAGTTGTTAAGAGCTCAGCTACAAACCTATTAGGCTGTTTATCAAAATTAGGGTACCTTCGTAGTAAGTCTCCCCTTACTCTTCCCCCACCCTTACAAGTTTAAAATAATCATTTAGGTTAGAAGATACAAAACCATGATTGTGCCATTCTATACCTCTTATTTTCTATAATTGGGGCTGAGGTTTGGCTCAGTGGTAGAGGTCTACTCTGCACTCTCTAAGGCCCTGGGTTTGATCCCCAGCACCACAGAAACAGGAGGACATGGCAATCCATGCCCAAAGCAATCCCAAAACAGTCAGCCATTGAAAATCCTATGAGGGTCATGATGAGTTGGACCTGACTCAACAGCACTTAACAACAACAACATTTGCTATTCCTTTAAAATGTCTTCTCTAAACTCTGTCTAGGTAATTATTTAATACTGACTACTTATTTATAAGCCTGCAGCTGTAGCCCTGTGGCATCCGATCCCGTCAGATCTTGGAAGCTAAGCAGGGTTGGGCCTGGTTAGTACCTGGATGGGAGACCACCTGGGAACACCAGAGGCTGCAGGCTTGGGAGAAGGACCCAGCAACCCCCTCCCAAAAATCAATCTGCCATTGAAAACCCTATGAACAGCAGAGAAGCACTGATAATAGTGTTTCCCCTGTTGTACAGAGTGTCGCTAGGAGTCGGATACCGACTTGACAGCACCTAACAACAACAACTTATTTATATAGCCTTTTTGTGGTTCAATCAGTGATACTGGTACCTCATAAGCATGGCTCTGCACATTAGGCAACAGTCACACTTCTAAGTCTCCTATGAGCCAGTTTACCCCAGTAACTCACAGAGCAGTTTAGTAAGAGGATAGATACCTCAATAAGGTTAACATGGTCACTTAATGCCTGTACATGTTTGGTTTCAGAGAATGGTATTTCATTTTCCTTTTTAACTCGCAACATTGGTTAAAAAGGCTTCCACTTGACTAAGTAGGATTAAAGGTGGATTCTTTGGTCAGAGTTCAAGAAGAGATGCTCTAGCTTCTTGCAAAGGATCTCAAACCTCACAAGTTGGCCACGCAGTAAAGCTTATCTAGTTTCATTGAGCCTGTAGCCTCTTACACTACAAGGAAGGTGATCAATACCAGCTGTGCAACCTTGGTTAAAAGGTCCCAGCCACAGGGCAGCCTTTAGCATTTCATCACGGTAATCAGGTAACTTCTCATTCCAGTTTTCTCTGGGATGTCCAGGCTAAAATGTCTAAGAGTTGATTTGAATAGCAAACTGAGACAAGCCCTGTTTGTTATAACTTGGTTGAAACCAGCACCCTAAGATGAAAGTGATGATAGACTAAGATCTTTGACAATTTAGCCAATGCCGAAGTCAAAGAAGTGCAGCAGGCCAAGCAATGCCCTTAGGTGGAATCAGGTGAAGTCATCTGACCAAAGTCATACCCTAGAAGGGGAAAATTCTGTAGATAACTGAAAGCGAGAGGAAGAGAATGGCCACAAAAAACACCACAGCACGAAGTATCTGAGGAAAAATTGCCACCTTTGCACTTTGTCCCTGATGTTTTTGTTGTTGTTGTTCGGTGCCATGGAGTCAACTCATAGCTACTTTCATAGGTTTTCAATGGCTGATTGTTTTGGGAATGGTTTGCCATGTCCCTCTCCCGTTTCACCATGCTGGGGATGGAACCTAGGTCCTCAGCAAGTATAGCGTGGCACTCTTCCAATTGAGCTAAACCCCAGGTCTTGTCTCTGGTATGTAGCCAAAACTGTGGCAAAACATTGCTCTTAAATGTGAACTTTGTGCCTATTTGTGGCACTTTCTTGCCACAACTCTTAGTTGAGACTTCAATGAGGTTTTTCAGTTAAAGAATTCTAATTAGCTCCAGGAGAAATGTTTTAAAGGTGCTTTCTAAACCCAGTAAGTTATTTAAAAAAAATTTTGAAATCTAAAAATTGTATAGGTAGAAGTTTCAGCTCTGAAACACAACCTGTAGGAAAGCTGTTTCTATCAAGCTCATCTGAATAAAGAATATAAATGAAATGTTTTTGATAAAGAAAGGCTCAATAAAACTGAATTGATGAAAAGAATTTAGCACCACTTGTAAGGATAAAATTATTCCAAAAATTTTTTTTAAAAAGCCATTCTTTACATCAGCATTCCATAAAGCAAACTCATTATGGGTTAAAAACTCCAAAATGCTCACTGGAGGTGTTTCTCCAGCTTTCTGCATTAGAACCGGTGTTTCCATCTGAAAAATCAGAGTCAGAGAAACCTTCTTTTTCTTGTCCTTTTTCTTGTCTCTTGTACGGTGAGGCTAATATCAATTCAACTTTACTTATTTTTTTAGTGTCTTCTTTGTTTGTCAGAAGAGGAACGGGATGGTTACTTCTGGATACACTAATTGCTTTAGCAGCCTCTTCAAAGCCAGGCTCCTGAAAAGCCCCTTGTTCTCCTGCAACATTGCTTTCACTATTCCTGTCCTCTGACAGGCTCCTAGTTTTAATCATCCCTATTCCATGGTTGACATCAAGCTGTGAGATTCCAGGGATCTCAACTCCATTTGCAGAACCCCAAAGATCTACTGATAAATCAGTTACAGCTTCATCTCCTCCCAACAGTTTATCACACTGGCTGACTTGAGATTCCAAACCATTACATTTAACCTTCATATTAGAGGCTCCTGGGGATGACCAGTAAAAATGGGGCATTGTCCCCAAGAACCTGGCTTTCTCTAACTGTGAGGGCTCATTCTCAGGAGTTTCCTCCTTCCCTGACACTTGAAGCCAATAAGGAGGAGCTTCAGACATTTCTCTGAGAAGGTTCTCAAACCCACTATCAAAAGTACTCTCAGTTACTGACGGAGCCTCAGCCTTTTCTATTGTTTCTGTTATTTCCTCAGGAGGGAGTTCAGAAGCACCTTGTCTGGGCCCCTCAGTACTACTCATCAACTCTGATAGAGAAAGAGTCCCTGAATCCTTTTCATATTTTGAAGAGGAGGTTTCTAGTGTTTCTTTCAGTAGTTTTTCTAACCCTGCACTGAATTCAAGGCACCCTGATTTGGGCTGGATAATTGTTTCCTTCACAATTTCTGCCACTTCCTGAGAGAGCTCTTTGCCATGCTGATCCACAGAGGAAACAGCTGAACTAATGAGCTCTTCTGCTGGAGACATGCGGGCAGCTAAAGAAGATTCAATTTCATGAGCTTCCCCAGGAACTACACAGAAGGAATAAAAATCCTTCCTGTCTAAAATAACAGTGTCCATTGTAGGCCATGGTGAGCTCTCTCCCAGAAGACGTGGGGGGCTACCTGCTGCCTGTACTCCTTCAGCAAATTCTGCTTTTATTCCTTCAGAACCTCTTTCCCTCCCAGATGGATAACTCAACCAAGCTTCTCTATATAGCCTCTGTAATGCAGCATTTACATCATCCAATGCAGGTTTGGAAGGAAGAACGACTTTCTCTATAGTCTCCAAAATTTCCTTTTGAGAAGGTGATGCCCTATCCTGAGCAGCAAGATGAGCATCCCAGGAAAAAGGCATATCTTGTGGAGAGTTGGCCATATCCTCAAAGGAACCCTTTCTGTGAAGGTGGGAAGGCTGATCCAACAGAAGAGAACCCTCTGCAGCTACCTGAAGCAAGCTGTCCATGTTGAACTGGCACTCACCACTGTCAGCATTCTGGGTGAGAGCTGATTTTCCCAAAGTTTCATCCTCATCTGGAAAGGGAGCTAATGTTTCTCTCTGATAGGCTGAAGTATTGTGATTCCTTTTTATCTCCTTTTCAAAAAATCTACCCTCTTCAGGCTGGGAGCTGGTTTTAGTGGGAAGAGGTTCCAGCTTGGTTTGGAAGAGAGAGTGGGAGGTTCTAGTTGCTTCCTTCAGTATTTTGTCTAGACCAGCAGCCAAAGTGTTCTGTGTGACCTTCAAAGGTGCTACTGTTTTGTCGACATGTTCATCAGTGATCTCCTTAGGTCCTTTGGCATTTTCCTCAGCAAAATCTGCCTGTTGAGGCTGTGTCGTATTTTCAGGAACATCTGATTCAACTACTTGTTCTCCATGAACTCTTTTGCCTGAAGGTTGGATTGCTGGAGATGAAGCTTCCGAAAGCAGCTTCTGTAAGCTGTCATTAAAAGTGTCCCTGTGGTCTTTACACAAAACACTTGTTTTCACAATGGATTCTTGAATCTCTTGATCTGAGTAATCCTTCTCCTCCTCACTCACGAGAGTGACAAACCTTCCTGTGCTCTTTTCCACATTTTCCTCTGGTGGCTCATTTTCTGCCAACTGATGAGTAGAGTCTCTGGGTGGCTTCAGTGGACATGTGGCTTCATCTGGTAGCACCTGGAGTGTACACTTTGAATTTAGTTTCTCCATTTCCTCCCTTACCATAACATTCTTCTGGCTTAAAGAAGTCTCTATTTCATGAGCATTTTTTCCTGATAATTTAATGTCATTGAATTCCTTGTGTTTCTGGCTATTAAAAGACATAGATTTTGGGGGGCTTATTGTAGTATTTTCCTCATAATTATTCTTTCTGTTTGGATTAGCTCCTAAGTCCCAAAACTTTCTCAAATCTTCAAACTGAGAGTGGTTATAGACTTGTTCTGTATTGGGTTCATCCATTCTTTCTTTTACGGTCATGACTTTGAAGCTGGCATTTGACTCAGCAATTGGAAATTTGTCTTTCTCCAAAGGAGTGTGTGTTTTGTTCCCAATATTTGAAGGGTGTTGCTGTGCTGGTAATGTACTGACTCTTCTAGAAGGCAAATTGTCTTCTACTGGCAGTCCTGTCACATGCTTGTTTATCTTATTCTGAAACACTTTATCTGATTGGTCAGCTAAAGGATAGTTTTTGGATGGACCCACCAGTTGGGGCCCAGTCTCTTTAGATTTATTTGAGGAATAAAAACTGGAGAGATTGAGTGTTTGATCATCCTCCCCAAGGAACACTCGTCTGGCAATGACGGGACTGTATTCACTCTGGCCTGAAGATAAACTTCCTGTGGACGTGACTTGTGACTCCACAGGCTGGCATACTTCAGAAGACTGTCTCTGGCCACATGAAGATGTGGGTGCTTTGGGAGTTAACTTAGCAGCAGCTTTCTCTCCTTCCCAAAAAGATATTCTGTCACTCACTCTTGTGTATTTCTCTCTCAGTACTTGGTTCTTGAGAACATCGGCAGTTTCTTGTTGTTGGACCTCAGGCTTCTTCCAAGGAGATCTGTCGTCAGCAGCCCCAGATAGCAACTCATGATTCTCTGTCTCTAAGGAAGTGTTAAGGGTAGAAATGTCTGCTGTTTTGCTCTTTCTCTCAGCTTTTACATTGTCCTTCAAATTTCCTTCTTGGATAGTTGTTGATGAATCAAAATTCACTTCTGAGTTTCCTCTATTTTTTCCATATTTGTGAAGTTTGGGTTCTTCTTTACCAAAGCTTCCCATATTCTTAGTGTTGCATAGAACTTGGACTTCCGTATCAGGCCCTTTGAGAACACTGTTAGAGTAGTTACTAGTTGGGACATGTGCCCCATTTCCTTCTTGTGTGCTTTTTGAACCTTGGCTATAGTCCATATTTTTACTTCCTTGACTTGGGGTACCACAGCTCATGAATGGTTGCAGTATACCTGGACCTTCTTTTGAGGTGCCTTGTTGGGACAAAGTCATAGGTTTGGTATTCACATCATCACCTTGGCAATTTTCAGAAAGTACATCTCCCTCTACCTGGAGTATTGAATCAGACTTCACAGGCTTCAACTTAACTTTAGTGGGTTCTAGGGCCTTTGTGCCATTCTCCTTTAGATTGGTGTCATTTGTGATGAAGGCAACAGCAACCTGAGATTTCGAGTCTATTTTTTCCTTGGGCTCTATTCCTTGGAGATGCTGGAGGGATGACTTACTGCCATCTGAATGAGAACTTCGATTAAACCAGTCTAGGACTTTAGATATGGAATCATCAGTTGTCTTCTTTACCTCAGTGGCATATGGACCAGAGCATGAGGATGTCTTAGCTTTCAGAGCCGTGAGAAGAGGTGGCTTACCTTGCTGATGGTCTCCAGAACTGCAGTCTGGTAGCTGTGATGGTTCAGGCTCAACACACTGAGACAGTTCATCTGGAACACAAAAATGCTTTTCTAAATAAGAAAAGAGAATGCCTAAAGAATTATTCATTCCCTCATATTACCTTTTATAAAAGGCACTTTTGTTTCACTTTAGGCACTACACGCTGTTTATACCAGTACCTTTCAAGGGTTATAATGTTAAGTCATCCTAATTAAGATATTTTACTAAAGGTGCCTTATACTAGTAAAGAAGGGCAAATGTAGAATCCTAGAAGTAGTATATAGACCTGATTGGGAAATTTGTGTGAATACCTTGACTTATTTTAAAAATTTATGTTAATTTTGCATTCTCATCCATGTTAGGTTTTAATTTCTTCCTACTTTATAGAACTGATACTCCAAGGTGATACACCATGCTGATTTTATGATTTCACTCATTCCCTAGTACACTGTCTTAAACCCTTGAGGGGGCTTATACCCACATTTGAGGAATACAGACTTAAGTGATTTCAGGAGTTAGAAAAACAACTTTCAAGTAGAACTAAACAATGAATTCCTTCCAGAACATTAGAAAAAGAAAATGAGAGTATTTGCATTCTTACACCTTACTCGTGATATCCTGAACCAGAATTTCTGAAGACAGGCCCCAGGGATCTTTTTAACAGCTGTCTTAGTAATTGTTTTGAACACTGGAGTTTTAGAATCCTGATCGGAACAGGCCCCTCCATCAGACCCCATTTCCTTTCTACCATTTGTAAGTTGTCTATAGTTGTATCACACTAGCATCCAATCCCATCAGATCTCAGAAGCTAAGCAGAGTCAGGCCTGATTAGTACTTGGATGGGAGACTGCCTGGGAATACAAGCTGCTGTAGTCTTGGCAGTAAGATCTGGTAGCCCGTCCCCCAAACAGTCATTGAAAACCCTATGCATAGCAGAGTAGCACTGATAATAGTGCCAGCCATGGCACAGTGTCAGGGAGTGTTCTGTCTGTTGTACTCAGGGTCACTATGAGTTGGACTCTACTCAGTGGCACCTAACAAACAACAAAAACACAAGCATTTGTAGGGTAGAAGTTATTTCTGTGAGCCAAACTAAACTAAACTGAGGATTGATGAAGAATGTGATCTCTATCTGCTTCCTGGAGTCAGATAACCCATGGCTAGAAGACTAGAGAAAGATGTTTATGTTCTTTCTAAACTATCAGAAGAATCCTGTCTGAATATCAATCACAGGACACATAGGATGAAGGAACGCAGGTATTGTATTAAGACTATTAGGCATTTAGTTAATGCTGTACTAAGGTTTGTTGTTGTTGTTAGGTGCCGTCGAGTCGGTATCCAACTCATAGCGACCCTCATAGGGTTTTCAATGGCTGAGTGCTTCAGGATTGCCTTGGGAGTGGATTGCCAGGCCCTTCTCCCATTTTTGCGGTACTGGGAATTGAACTCCGGGCCTCAGAGACTGCAACGCAGCGCTCTACCCACTGAGCTAAATCCCAGCCCGTATTAAGGTTTAGCTATGTTAGTATTTCTCTTTTTTAAAGTGCTAAGCTATACATGTACAGGGATGTTCCTAAAAATTGTGCGCTGAATTTTTATGAAGTCAACCACATTTCAAATGTAATAAAATACATGTCAGTTAATAAATTTTAATCTTTAATTTTACTCATCACTTCTGGCTAAATGTAAAAACAACAAAGGGTTTTTATAATAATTGGCACATGGTAGATATTGATTTCCGTAAGTATTCTTTGTATCATTAAATTAATGTTAACAATTGTGAGTTTCTTTGAGAATCCTATATTTTTTATAGATTACTTAATGATGATAAAAATATTTGTGAATAAAGAAGTCTGGGAAGTATAAATACAACTTACAAATTATATTCATGCCTAAAATTTTTGGAAGTTTCCACAATTAAATGTTGTTATTGTTGTTGTTGTTGTTGTTAGGTGCCATCAAGTTGGTGTCCAACTCATAGTGACCCTGTACAACAGACAAAACACTATTGTGCTTCTCTGCTATTCATAAGGTTTTCAATGGCAGGTTGTTTTTTGGGAGTGGGTTGCCAGGTCCTTCTGCCAAGCCTACCGTACCTAGTTTTCCCAGATGGTCTCCCATCCAAGTACTAACCTGGCCTGACCTGGCTTAGCTTCCGAGATCTGATGGGATCAGATGCCACAGTGGTATGGCTGCAGGCTACAACTGAATGTTAGCAATAGTTAATGCTGGATGATAACATCACAGATGAGATTTATTTTTTAAATTCTGTGTGAATTTCTTCTTCTTAGAACTGTTCTTTTAAAAAAGAATAACAAGTACCAGGTAATGCTTTGTTTCCTCTAAGGAATTCTTTTATTTTCCTTTTTCCAATGTGAAAATGAGTGTGACATTGACTGCCTTGCAACTCAGAGCTAAAGCCAATCATAAGATTCACAAACTTACAGTTTACTTTTTTTTGGTCCTAATTTTCTTCCTTCCTGCCTGCCTTCCTTTCATTTTGGGGGGTTTTGTTTTTTTGAGACAAGGTCTCACTATGTAGCCCAGGCTGGGCTTGAACTCACAACAATCTTCCTGCCTCATCCTCCCAAGTACTGGGATTATAGGTATGTGTTGCCATGCACGGCTTCCTAATTTTCTTTATATGGCCCGGTATTCATTCACATATATCATTATAATAAGTCAAAAGGGAAAAAGTAGGGTATTAATGAATAAACATAACTTTTATAAGCACTCTTTGAGACAAGCAGGGTAATTAGCCAATCAAAACGTGTTTACCAGATGATGCTTTCCTCCTGAACGTAATGGCCAAATGGGATTTTTTAAATCAATAAATACCAAATTATAAAGATAGGCTGTGAGAAAGCAGGTACAGGCCAGGAAAGGCTCATCAATTTTTTCTATTGATTACAAAAAAAGGGAAATATTACCAAAGAGAAAGTTCCAGCCTTTGAATAAATATTTAAGTACATGTTCTTACTAATTTTTAATTTTTTAAATAAGTTCTGTTGTGTTCCAATGATTTCAAATGTCCAAAGAGGAAAGGGAGCTTTGTCTCTTAAAAAGTGGATTGACCTAAACACGTATGCAACTGCAGGACTGAACAAAAGCAACTCAGGGTTAACCTAATACTGATGAACAAGGGAGGACAGCAACTGAATTAGAAACTTAATTGTTACTATTGTAAATTTTCCTGATGGTAAGAAAAATTATCACGTGGTTGGATGCAGATTTACTGAAGATGAGAGAAGCACATGGATTATTTTCTCATGGTTTCTGTTTTGTAAAATATAAGAATGATGAAGTAATCGTATAAGTATTAGAAGGTAGTTTGAGGCATCCCCTGAGAGTAGTAAGACCATCAAGAAAGGGCTAGTGAGCAGAAGAAGCGGTACCTTCGTTGGCTCTAAAGTACACCGTCTGAGGAAGAAAGGTCCTCCAGATTGCTAAAGTCGAAGAACAAACGGGAGACCCTGGGCACGCCAAAGTCTGGGGCTTTTCCACAGGAAGCACTCAAAGTCTACTTTCCTATCCTCTGAGGCAAAACAGTGGAAGTTCTCTTGAGATTCCAAGAGAAATCGAAGTTTGGTAAAATGGTAATTAATAAATTTACATTGTTGTTGCTGTTGTTAGGTGCCGTTGAGTCGGTATCCAACTCATAGCGACCCTCTGTACAACAGAGGAAACACTATTGTCAGTGCTTCTCTGCTGTTCATAGGGTTTTCAATGGCAGATTGATTTTTGGGAGGGGGTTGCCAGGTTCTTCTCCCAAGCCTACAGCTTCTGGTGTTCCCAGGCGGTCTCCCGTCCAGGTACTAACCAGGCCCCACCCTGCTTAGCTTCCGAGATCTGGCGGGATCGGACGCCACAGGGCTATGGCTGCAGGCTAACTTTACATTAAGTGAGTGATAATATACTTACTCTGTGCAAAGGTGTTAGCATTTCTTTAATTTTTACTGTCTATATACACCTCAATTTTAACTCAAAGCATTGTTTAAATAATTGATACGGTTATATTTTTTAGGGTTAAACATAAGAGCACCCATATTAAATATAAAATAGAAACTGTGCTATCCTGGTTCTTTTAGTAATATTGGTGATTGAGAAAAGCCTCCAAATCCATTAGGAGGCACAGCCTACTGCAGTAGCATTTGTCTGAATTCCAGCTGAAATACTTAGGAGGCAAAATTGGTCATATACAGAGCTGGCTGGCCTGGCCATTTCAAGCCCACTGGGTCAGTTTTTATAACCTGGTAGTGACAACTTTCTTACCAGCAGGGCTTTGGGACAATTTTGATTCAAGCTTTGTTGATTCTGGTGATTTATCCTGGTGTTCATTGATGGTGGGTAGATTCTCAGTGGACTCTGGCCATGCAGTTAGAACTTCTGAGCGAGAATAGTCCTCATTATTTGGAATGGAACTAGAAGTCACTGGCTGCTGTGCTTCATTCTGTGATTGATTTGGGCTTGATGCTGACAGATGAGAAGGCAAAGTCTGTCTGTAGGACAGCTTTGGGCCATCCTGAAACTCATCTGTGTCCCTTGCATCTTCTGTTCCATTCTTCAACCTGTCAGATTCCAAAACACTAAATTCTCCCACCTCCCGGCCATGGATTAGTCCAGGATTCTGTGGAAGTTCATCCTTCACTGCAGAAAATCTCACATGCTTTAATGGCTCCAGTGAATTTGAGGAAGAATCATCTTCAAAAGAATGCTCCTTTTCAGAAATTCTCTCATGGATAGTTAGGCCAGGTGACACAATTTTACTTTTGGGTTCAAAGTGGTTTAAACGCAGAGTTTCTGAGTCTGTGCTACTGGAACTGGAGTTGCGCTTGAGGATCCCTCTCGGAGTGCCCCTTGCATTCAGGGAGTCTGTCCTGTGTCTAGGAAAAGATCGGCCATCGTCTTGCTTTAAATCATTTGATTTATAGATCAATTTTCTGGCTTTGGGGATTGGTGCCTTGAGCTGAGACCCACTTTCAGGCTCCGCTGGCACCATCTGCTTTGATTTCTCTATCTTTTGGCTTGAAATATCTGGGAAAGATGACTTTTCTTTTGACTCAGACAATTCACCTGAAAATTAAAACACTTTAGGTGATACATCAAGTGGAGAGCAACTCTACAACTTAAAATACTTATAAACTTTGCCTATAGTTAGTAAAAAGTATTAAAATACTAACTACAGTAAAATAGGTAAAATAGGTAGCATAAATGCAGACTTAATGTGAAAAGCCTTTAAAAATTCATACATCAGAGTACAGAGGATTTTTAGGACAACAAAATTATTATGTATGATAATACAATGATGGATACATGTCATTATACAGTTGTCCAAACCCGTAGCTTGCACAACACTAACGATGATACTTCATATGAGCTATCAACTTTGGGTGATGACGATGTCTCAAAGTAGTTCATCGTTTATAACAAACATATTGCTCTGATGGAGGATGTTAATAGTGGAGGAGGCTATGCATGTGTGGGGACAGGGTGTATGTGAGCAATACATATACCTTCTGCTCAGTGTTACTGTATTGCTTTAAAAAATAAACTGCTCTAAAAAATAGTCTACTAAAAAATTTGATGAGTGAACATTGCACATTTAAGATAATTGTGCTTTATTTACTTTGTACTTTACACTCAATATAAAAAGTTTTAAAAAATTAAAAATAAAATTTCTCAAAGAAGGCTTAAAGGAAAATACAGAGGTCACTTTAAAAATTCACATACTGAGCCAGGCACCATGGGACACACATGTAATTGCAGCTACTCAGAAGGCTGAGGTAGGATGAGCACAGGCTTGGGGAAAGAGGTAGTCTGTGCAACTTAGCTTGACACTATCTCAAAAATAAAAAAAGGTCTGGGTGTGCACCTCAGTGGTACAGCACTTGCCTTGCCTGCATAGGCCTTGAGTTCAACCCCCAAGTACTAAAAAAGCCCCATTTTTTGAAATCATAGAGGATAAGTCAATTTCTAAAAAAGAAAATCTCAAGACCTAAAAGAAAAAGTTTTGTCAAAAAGTTAAAAAAAAAAAATACAGGTAGCATTTTTCTTCCTACAAAATATTTCATGTACTCTAAAGTGTGCCCAGGGGCTGGGATTTAGCTCAGTTGGTAGAGCACTGCTCTACAGTCTCTGAGGTCTCCAGATCGATTCCCAGCACCACAAAAATGGGAGAAGGATGTGGCAATCCACTTCCTGGGCAATCCCGAAACAATCAGCCATTGAATTGGACACAACTTCATGGCACCTATCAACAACAACAACAAAGTATGCCCAAGGGAAAATATATTAGTATTCAAAGAGGCTAGTTGAAATCCTTAGCTCCCCTATTCAATTGTTAATGTTCTACTCTTTGACTAATCTTTAATGTGGGTGGAATCCTCTTAAAGTTACTTTTGAAGAGATCGAATTATCTACTATCTCCTAACAGCCTGTAAGAACAGTAAAGTTCCGTAAGAGGTAGACTTAAATCAATTAAGCCACCAACTTAATCAAACATTCCTGGGCATCTGGGCTGATAATTACAGATTACAAGGTCCTAATAGTGTCAAGTGGCTGTTTCTTCTTGAGGCAATCTTTAAAAAAAATTTTTTTTTCAACCTCTTTTAATTTTAAACAGACAACTGTGTCAGTATATGTAGGCATTCAACAAATACTTTTATGTAAAAGACCAAATACCTTTGCTCAGAAAATTTCCCAATTCACTGATGAGTGAACCCAAGGCATGGAGGTCACATAACAAGTGGCAGCTCTGAGCCTGGAATGCATGAATATCTGGTTTCTAAAAGTTTTGCTTCCTCTCCCTCAGGGAGGAAACCAGTGGGCACAGCAGAATAAGGAAACCATTAGGACTTTCCACTTTCTCTAGGAAGTTATTTCAGTGAAAGTAACTCTGAGAATTTCTCCTGGTCCTTAGATAACAAAGATAAAAATATCTAGTCCACAAAAATAATATTTACCCTCTTTTGAAATGTGAAATAAACCAGCTCTTCCATTTTTTGACTGCTCATTTTTGGTTTGTTGAGATAAGTGATCTTCTGGAAACTTGGAGCTGTCAAATGGATTTTTCCTTTGCTGAAGAGAAACATTGTATATTAAACTTAGTTTAAATGTCATAACAGCACTTCAGTGTTACCAAATGCTTATCATCACCAATACTTGATTATGTTCCCCAGTCAATTCTATTATCTGGCATGTTCCAAAAAAAAAAAAAACTGATTCCTTTGGTTAGAATAGAATTATCACACGTGCCATACCAAAAAAGAAACAGATAAAATTGTGTAAAATATACTCAATGCCACAGTCCACAAAGGTAGATTTGAATCAGGCATTCAAAACCCCACATTCTATAGGTGAGGCAATGTGTTTCTGGATATGTCAAAGACCTTGTCAAGGTCAAGGCAAGCCTGAGTCTCTAAGTCAGGTCAGATTCCCAATGAGGCAGGTTAGAAAGACAGGAAAATTAAAGAGACAAGGAAAAGAAAAAAAAAAAAAAAAAAAAAAAAAAAAAAAAAAAAAAAGGCCTCACCCCGGGATCTAGTTTGAGTCTTGACCCCAATTGAGGGTCAAGAATTTTGACACAACTTCCATGAAAAGTGCTGTGAACACTGCTTACATAAAGACATTATTTTGAGAGATATTTCAAATGGAAGTATTAAAATAGCAATAAGCCATGCTTAGGGTGAAAATGTATGTAACCTTTGAGTTTAACCTTACTTTCTCTCCTGTAATCCTGTGCTTCTCTGATAATCTCACAAACAAGATGATGGACCATGTTTACATCTTAATAACACTCTTTTCTTATCTGTAAGGTGTATAGGATGCACCTCTTGTACCACCTTGTTGGTGGTGGTGGTGTTAGGTGCCCTCAAGTTGGTGTCTGACCCATAGTGACCCTATGTACAAGTGAAACACTATTGTCAGTGCTTCTCTACTATATACAGGGTTTTCAATGGCAGATTGATTTTTGGGAGTGGGTTGCTGGGTCCTCCTCCGAAGTACCACCTTATAGTCTCATTTTACTAAAGACAATTTCCTAAGATAGAAAGTATTTCAAAACATTTCTAATTTAATCTTTTAAAACTTCTAAACAATGGATAAACAAACCTCAACCTGACCTATTTTGTCTTATATCCTTGTCTTACTGGCATTTCCCTCTCATTCCCAATCCTTAACAATATACTTTATAAAGCTACCTTAAAATTTAATTTACAAAAGAGCAAATTCTTTAAGATAGAAAGAAAGGTAAACCAGGTCATCGTTTCTTGTACTTTGGCCACAAAATCATATATATAGCTATTGTTCAGATATTTAAATGTGATTCTCGCTATTGAGAAGCCCGTGTCCACTGGACCTGTACTATTATACTTTTCATAAGCATCTCTTTTTGCTCTCTGCCTGTGCTTAAATCTAAAGCACGTACTATCTCTTATCCCTAAATAATAAACTCACTTTGTTTCACTCTGACTCATCCTGAAGTTCTTTCCTGTGGCAAGGCCAAGGACCCAGCCCCACCTGAGTAGAGGTCCTTCAGTGGGTAGAACTTCTTGGGCCACAGGAGGCAGTGCTGGGCTGCCTCCCCCAACTGCTGCTGACACCACCAGGGCTCTTCTACCACACCAGTCATTGTGCTAGATTACAGCTGTATGAAATTTAATTACCACTGACCTTTCTGGAGGATTTAGAAGACACTTCATTCGTCATGAAGTGCTCCATAGTCACTGTTATGGCCAATTCTAATGATGGAAAGGGCATCAATAAATAGATTTTCTTTTGTTTGAGACAGAGTCTCACTATATAGCCCAAGTTGGCCTTGAACTCATGATCCTCTTGCCTCAGGAGATTCTTTTATATTAATGTAAGACTGAATATTGATGTTTATTGTCTACAGATTCGTAAGTTGGCAGTTTCCTCCAGAAGCATATCTCTAACAGGAAGCTATTGAGGCAAGTAGAAAGACAGGAAATTTGGGGCACATGGAAAGGAAAAGAGCTTTCACCCTGGGGTCTGGTTTGAATCCCACCAGCTGAAAGCCAAGGACTTTGACACAACTACCAAGAAAACTGCTGTGAGAACTGCCTGCATAGAGACATTATTTTTGAGAGATATTTTAGATAATAAAAATGATAAAATAGCAATAAGCTATCCTTAGGGTCAAAGTACATGAAATCTCTGAGTTTAACCTAATTTCACAAATGGGATTAGGGGCCATGTTTACAGTCAGCACATAGCCAGACAACTTGCTTGTGACACCTTTCTGTAAATCTACCTTGTGCAGCCACCAAGTGTGTGTGTGTGTGTATGCATTGTAAAAAAAAAATGTGTACTATGATTCTTTTCTCTCCTTCTCTATGAGCACCCACGTTTTCTCTGAAGCATGTTCCTAAAAAACCCTATAACTTTGTTTCACCTTTCGGCTCACCCTGAAATTCTTTTCTGTGATGAAGCCAAGGACCCAGCTTAATCTGAATGGAGGTCCCAACTAGGGTAACTCCCCAGACTAGGTGTCAATGCTGAGCTGCATTTTTTTTTTTTTTTTTTTTTTATGGTACTTGGGATTGAACCCAGGGCCTTGCACATACTTTGCAAGTACTCAACCACTGGGCTGCACCCCCAGGTCACTTTTTATTTTTTATCTTGAGACTGGGTTTTACTAAGTTATGCAAGCTGCCTCTGGCCTCAAACCTGCCATCCTCCTGCTTCTGCTTCCAGAGTTGCTGGAATTACAGGCATGAGCCACTGTGCTTGGTGAACTGCATTCGTTACCACTGCTGACACTATGAGGAAAAATAAGGACTGAGGTGGAACTAACAAGCCATGTTCCATAGGTTGAAAACAAGTAGCATCAAATAGCTTCAGACTTTTTACTCTTTAGGGCAAGGAATCTGAATTTTCAGCAATAAACGTGGTATTCATCAGCCTCATTCACCACAAGAATGGCTTTGTACATTATATAGTAAAAATGGTCTAGATCTGATACAAAAATACCACAAAGTTCTCTTCATTTCTTGGTGCTTTGATAAAATGAGAGAAATGATATTCCCACCAAAAATGAGATTCTTGAAGTCTGGGCTCAATCTACCTTGGTTGGAGACACAGCTGATTTCTTTGTATTTTCCAGGGATTTATCAAGCACTGTGGAAGCTGGATTCATCACGCTGGAACTGCAAAAGAAATAATAATTCAGAGAATAAAACCTCACTCTTTGAGGAAGCATGAATCGTGTCTCTAGAGCCAGAAGCTATTAAGTCAGGACAGGAGAGGAAGTTTGTAAAACCGAGCCACCAGGAAGGGAGAAGGACTTGAGGACCAGTGATGATGAAGCACTGAAGCAAAGGCAATGGTGGAACAGAGAGGAAAGACAAGCATGAGAGAAGATAACAATACCCATCAGGAGCTCTGAAGCTCTTATCAGGGTACCAGGCACTGAAGAGATTGACGATTTAAATTTACAGAAATGAACGCATCTCAAAGTCAAAAGCTAGGATCAATGGAGGCTAGAGAGCACAATTGATTTTATTGCTGAAATAAACCTCCAAAGAGTTTTATGGGTCAATTCCATAGCCATATTTTCTTTAACTCAGGCAGAAAATAATAAAGAAAAGAAATCAGATGAAACAAGTGGCTTGGCAAAGGGCCAGAAAAGAAAGCCGATTGGAGATGCTGTGCAGAAGGCTGATGGGTTTGAGTGTTGGGGATTTTTAAAATTATGTTTCTCAACTAGGGTCCCTCATAACAGCCTGAGGGGCTGACCCCTAGTTGACCCCAGGGCTCATCTCACTCACTCAAATCAGCCCCTCCCATCGAGTGAGCAAAGATGGCACCCCGCCAGCCTGACCTGCTCTAACCACCTTAATCTTGATTGGCTCCCCTCACCAGTTTCAGGTAATAACTGTCCCCACCTGGCCGGTATGTCAGTTTACCCGCTGTACCTGTCAGGTGTGTGCCCTGATTGGCTGAATCCCACCATGTGACCCCTCCAGGACCCTATAAAAGCAGGGCTCCTGGACCCCATCTTCACCCTGCAGACCCTACTGAACTTCATCCTTTGATCCTCACCTCTCTGACCGTCCCTGAACCCCATCACCTGGACCAGCGCTCCCTACTCCAGCAAGACCTTCTAGCAAGCCGGCGAGTTCAAGCCCAGGGGCCCCGAAGAGCTGAAAGCATCTAGCAAGCCACGAAGAGCCTCCCAATTCCTCCCATCCTTGGGAAGGAGGGAGGTAAAGAAGGCGAGCCTCGAGAGTCAAGACCATCAGACCTTCACGGAACACCAGCGGCTGTCGCTGTGTCTTTAAGGCTGAGCTGTACCAGCACTTAGCCTGCAGCTTTCCATGCTGCAGGCCTAGAGCCAGCACTTAAAGGGATAGAGCTCTGCTCTATAGGGGCTGCTTGCTCCTTGCTCTCCATCAGGGGAGCACCCAATAAACCTTACCTACCCTTTCTTACCATCAGAAGGTCTCCTGAGGTCCTTCTTTCTCGACACCAACCACATTGTTATGTTGAGGGTTTGGCCCTAATCTTAGCCGGGCTAGAGCTAAAACCCCAACATTTGGGTACATTACTGGTACCTTTCCATCCAGCTGCCAAGCTGGCCAGGTAAGTTCTTATGCAAATACAGAGGGACAAAGACAGGATGAGTGTCCAGAAGACAGTGGAGGGTAGATGGTTGGTGCTGGCTTAGAGAAGTGAAGATGATTCTCTAGACTGTGATTCCCTATCCCAGGGCCAGGGCAGCCCTACAGTGATAGGAAGGCAAGAGTAATGGAGAAGAGTGAGTTGAGCAGGGTCCTTCCTGCAACTATATGAATGCATGAAGAAAAATAGAGGAAGGGAAAAAAGTTCAGTGAGAATATAATCCATGATTGCACACAATTTTCATTACATATTAAAATTCTTACTTTTTTCTTTTCTTTAGTTTATACTGTTATATAAAATATGTAAGATGACAAATGTGTAAGCAAGAGTGATTTGACTGCTGCATAATGGATATAGAAATTACTTATTACTCTGTACCCCACCAACATTAATAAATAAAATAAAATAAAAAGGCAAAAGAGAGTCACAGAGTCCCTGGAGGGGAGGAAAAGCAACCTGCTTAGACTGCCTGTTCCAGTGGCCTTGCCTCCGGCATAAAAGGTGAAGTCACTATCAGCTGAAACCACTGTTCCCTGTTAAACACCACCCACTCTCTTAGTGACATCAGAGTCACTTGGAAATTACTTCAGAAGATGCTGGCTTTCCTCCACATGGCAGAGGAACAAAAAGACCTGAGGAAAGGAGCCATTTGCCCCAAGGCCATGGAACCTTGCCCAAGATTGTCACTAAACTCATGGGCTAGATGTTCCTGTAGCTTCATTTCCTTTCTCCACTTCTGCACTTCATTTGCTGCTTTTGTATAGTTAGGCCCAGGAAAAGGTCTAACTCCTAAGGAAGTTATTCTTCCTTTCATCATCTTCTTCATTGTTCCAGAAAAGAATTATAGGACATGAGCTATAAGATACAGCCTGTCCACATGGAGGGGAGAAAGGGGAAAGGAGATGGGATGGGAAGAGCAGGGAACAAAGGAGGAACTTATAATGGAGCCAGAAAGACACATTATAGGAGTCTTATTTCTATAGTAGGTGGGCACAAACTTGAGTTATCTAGAAACAAAAGTGGGAATAAAAGCAATAAAGAAAAATAACAACAAAAAGAAACTAGAAATAAAGAAAAGGAAGGAAGGTAGGAAGGAAGGAAGGAAGGAAGGAATCTGCTATCAGAATTCAGTGTCCATATAATGAAAACAGTCAACAGCTCAGAACTAAAAGTAATTTCTCTAGAGTTTCTTTTTAGGAAGCCAATGGGTGATATAAGGAAGATCATCCTGATAGCAGATGCTTTGCTCAGTTTTGCATTATCTCCCTTAGTAAACAAAGCAGTCACACAATCAGAAGCCCTGAGCCAAGTGCTGGTGGTTGGGGTTTCTGTGGAGCACCTATATCTTCCTGCCATCTTCCTCACTTCTTTCTGCTCCCCCACATTTTTCTCCCTCTGTTCCACGGAAATCTAGTACCTGTGCCTCCAGGTCCCAGCCTCAGCTGCCCATATGTCACCTCGTGTTGACCCTAGAGATGAAATCAGTCTCCCCTGTACTGAACTCTAACCAGCTATGTATTTCATGTCTAATGCTAGCTCGTTCTGTATGTGCATATCTCATCATTCATAGTAACCTGGAAGATCCTTCAGGAGAATCTTGACCAGCTTTATATACCCCACAGAGCCTTGCACAGTGCCTGGCACATGACTGGTATATGATCAAGTAACTGAAAGCCAACTGAGCCAGTGCCAGACAGTAGCAGCCAGGTGGCCCGGTTTTGTTTTGTTTTGAATCCACGTTGTTTGCCAAACTACAATGAGGCAGATTATTTAGGTGTTAAACAAAATGTCTTTGTTCATTCATGCTATTCAGAAAAAGAGAGGATGAAGCAAAGCAGTTAGAATTGAAAGTGAGACACTAAAATACCTGAAACATACAGTATTCATTGAGTTACCTTGTTGTTGGGATAAGAGACAAAAGGGATGAGGGTGGGAGCTTGATCACCTACAATTCAGCTAGCTCAGTTGGAAAAATGAAGCCAAGAGTCTGATGCCTCAAACTCTGTTCAAAAGTACAGCTACTTTCTAGTAGCTTTGGCTCTCTCAAGGAACATTACTTTTTTCCCTTTCTTTTACTGGGCAATCATCATTGCAGCAACTATCTTGTTCTTAATTGATTCTTGCAACTATTATGAGGTAAGTATCATTGTCCCCACTTCACTTGTGAGGAAACTCTGGCTTGGAGAGGTTAAGTAACCTGCTTAATGTCACAACATTAGTTTGTGAAAGGGGTTTGAATCCAGGTGTTTGTTATCTGATGCCAAGGACAAACACAGTAATGGCCAAGTTATATTCCCTTGGATTTCTGCAGTGGTTTGTGGTAAGAAGAGGAGAGACAAGTCCCAGTGAATACTTCCTGTCCAGTGATTCTCACATCTGTCTCTTCTTTTCCACTTCTACTGATGACTCCTTTATTTTTGTCAATTATATTAGCTTCATATCCGACCTCCTAAAAGTCCTGCTCCCCTAATCCATTCAATTTTCCACCATTAAACTGGAATGGTCCAAAACACACTTAGTCCATGCCCCTCTTCTGCCCATTATCTTTCCCTGGACACTCAAGTTGCATGGGATGAAGTATAAATTCTGTGGCAAGGCCCTGGAGACCATCAGCCTTCTGCCCAAATACACCTTCCCACTCCTCCTTCTTGTTGGCTCTTCATGTTAAACAAAGTCGAACTCAGGACCTCAGAGACTGCAGAGTGGCACTCTACCACTACCCCAGAAACTCACCTGACTCCTGGCTGTTTCTACTCTGCTTGTCCTCCAGCCATCCCCCCTGCCTAACCCATTCCTATCATCTTCAACCCCAATCCAAGTCTCATCTCCGGTACCATCCCGCTAGGAATGAGTCTCCCCTGTCTCAATCCAGCACATTTCATTGGGACTTTAGATTAGGAATTTGCTCTCTGCCTGGCACTGTTTGCTATCATGTGTCAAGTCTTTATATATAGATGCATTATTTCCCCTAAGAGAATGTAGTCTCTTTATGGCCAGAGACAGTGTTTTTGTTTCTTAGAATTCTTCCACGGGGGTGTAGACCATGTCCTAAATATAGAAGATATCCAACACGTTCCACATGATCACATTTTTAAATTGTGAAATGAGCCAAATTCTAGACCCTATGCTCTGTAACTTTCTTCTGTCAGGCATTCTGCAAAGAGGACCTGCAATATTAGAAATAGCACTTTCACAAAATCAGTCTACTTCATTAAGGAGATTTAAAAATATTAGATGATGATACTATTTATAGAACCAGAAGGAAATTCTGCAAGTGATTTTTTCCACATTCTTTGTTATTTTGATCTCCTTTAGGACTGTGTTCCCTGGAAGCTTTTGCCTTGCCTCTAGCACCCAGCACTGTGCCAGCATGTGCTGAGACTCAGCGGCACAAGAATAAACAAACATTAGAAATGGTTCAGCAATGAGGGAGGCATGCAAATTAGAAAATATGCTATGCCAACATGTCAAGTCAGTATTATTTTTAAGTAAAATATTACTTGTGGGCAAAGTCTTCCGGTGCTACGACCGTTCATGATACAGTTCAGATTTGTTGAACACAAATATTCCCATTTAGGTATGAGGCATTTTGTTGCCATAGTGAAAGTATTCCTACCACAATGGATTTAAATAAACCCAAGATCTGATATGATTAAATATTCTTTGAAGAGCTCAATATAAATGATTCTGTGGGCCAGGTCTCCTAGAAACTAAGTCATCACATTACTAGAATTACTATCAATTCTTGGGGAGAAAATATCAAATGCATTGTCCCATTGATTGGCTCATTTGGACCCTGCCTTAGGGAGCAAGCTAGTTCCTTAGACTAATAATATTATTAGGGGTAAAATCAAGTAGCTAATTCTTCTGGTAGAGGAAGATGGATATACACAAGCAACAGCCTTCTAGGAAAAGGAACATTAGTGGAAAAAGGCAATACTATTTCAGAGCTAAAGTTGTGGTTTGAATTGGTTTCCATTTAATAGAAGGTAAGCGGGAGACTGGTGGCAGAAGTAAATATCACTAAACCACAGGCAAGAAAGCTCAGACTAGCACATTGGTTCACTACGCAGACTTACAAAGCAGGGCTTAATTCTATCAGAAACAAAGCTAGATGGAGAGCAGAGTTTGTCTTGCAAGGAAATTCCTCATTTTCTTGCCGTTTTATAGGTAAGTGCCAAAGGAAAACCTGCCAACGCCACAGAATGAAACACCACAGTGAAGGGTTCATCATGTTCTCCTTTAACTCATTTTGGAAATATTCTCTGGAGATCTTTTTGACTAATGGACATGACAAACCTCTGCAGCAGCCACTCTCCCTCCTACGGCGATATGTTCTAGTCCTCCATCTTGAACAGGTCTCTTTCATAGTTATGCAAATTTGAGAGGGCTCTCAGATTCTCCTCCATCTTTCTTTTATTTATTTTTTGTGTGTGGTACTAGGGGTTGAACCCAGGGCCTCGAGCTTGCATGCTTTGCAAGTGCTGCACCACTGAGCTGCACCCCCAGCCCCCCCTTTTTTTTTACCTTTTGAGACAGGGTCTCGCTAAGTTACACAGACTGCCTCTGGTTTCGAGCTTGAGATCCTCCTGCCTCCACCTCCCAAGCCACTGGGATTACAGGCGTGCGCCACCACGCCCAGCTCCTCCATCTTTCTGTCCTCACCAGGGCTCATGGAGACACTTCTGGAGTAAGCAACTCTTAGTGAACCAAGCAAGGAAATCCAGATGATATAAACCCTGTTCTTACCATGTAGGGTTTTTAGTCTCCCTTTTCCTCTTTTTCTACTTACTCCTTGCAGTCCAAACCACGTCATTCAAGCATTCATTCATTCATTCATCCATTCATTCATTCATTTATTGTGGTACTGGCAGGAGATGTTGAACCCAGAGCCTCATACATAGTTTTGCAAGGACTCTACCAGTGGGCCACACCCTCAGCCCATTTCTTACTTTTTTTTTTAATATTTTGGGTCATGGTTTCACTAAGTTGTGCAGGCTGGCTCTGACTTTGAACTTGTAATCTTCCTGCCCCAGCCTCCCAAGTCACTGGGAGGCCAAGTATTCATTATTTATTCATTTGTTTCTTCTTTAATCCCTTGAGCATTTATTCTTTACTTAGTAATTTGTTATCTCATCAACTATTCTCACTCATTAATTCATTCACTCACATTTCATGTTCCTTCTTCATTCATTCATTCATTCCACAGGATATTTACGGATACTATCTAAGTGCTGGGCTGGGGTTTAGCTCAGTTGGTAGGGTGCTTGCTCTGCCTGCTCTCTAGGTTCGATTCCCAGCACCACAAAAAGGGAAGAAGGACTCAGCGGCCTACTCCTGAAACAATCAGCCATCAAAAACCCTATGAGTAGCAAAAAGAGCACTGACATACTGCCAAGCATGGCACAGTGTCAGGGAGTGTTTCATTTTGTTGCATATAGGTTCCCTATGAGTAGGACTCGACTCAAGTGCACCTAACAACAACATCATGTAAGTGCTAGGAATAGGGCAGTGAACAAAACAAAATATAGCTGGGTGTGGTGGTGCACACCTGTAATTCAAGCAACTTGAGAGGCAGAGGCAGGAAGATTGCAGGTTCGAGGCCAGAGGCAGACTGTGTAATTTAGTGAGATCCTGTCTTGAGATAAAATATAAAAAAGATGCTGAGTGTAGATCAGGGGCAGAGTGCTTGCAAAATACAAGTGAGGCCCTGGATTCAGCCCCCAGGAGCAAATAAATAAAAAACAAAAACAAAACACAGAAACAAAATACACCAGTGAACCAAAAGTTCTTTTCCTAACAACCTGGGTGTGGGGACAATAAACACATACATGGAGGACACTGTTGAGGACTTCCTCAACCCACAGACCCTGATTCAGTTATTAGACATTTCTGTATCCACTAAACACACTTCAAATTCCTTCTAATCTACTCCACAACTCTGTCATGGTTTCTTCCTATCTTGGCTCCTGCCATTGTGGCCTCACTACCTCTTACCTAAGCTTCCACTAGAACGTCTTAATTGAACTGTCCAGCTCCAACCTACTCAGAAGCTAGAATGATTGCTTTGAAAAGTAAACTTGATCAAAAATTCCTCTGGTAACCCTTTTGTGACTTAAGTCTCTTGGCTGACATTCAAGGCTTTTCATGATCTGAGTCCAGTTTTCCTTTCCGCACACTGGCCCACCATTGCACACACCAGATCTGTCATACCAGAGCACTTCCAGGTCTCCAGTAGGTCAAGGCTACCAGACTGCCATGTCAGCCCCTCTCCCCATACTGCCTTCTCCCCCTTCTCATCCTTCAAGAATTGCCTCAACTATGACTACCTCCAGAAACTTCCTGACAATCTCTCCTCTCCACACTAGACACCGGCAGTGTGCTTTGCTTGCTTTTTTTTTTTTTTTTTCTGGTTTTTGAGGGTTGAACCCAGGGCCTTGCACATACTTTGCAAGTGCTCTACCACTGCACTGTACCTGCAATCCCTCTTTTACTTTTTATTTTGAGTCAGGGTCTCACTAAATTGCACAGGCTGCCTCTGGCCTCTGGATCTTCCTACCTCTGCCTCCCAAGTTGCTGGGATTACAAGTGTGTGCCATGGTGCTTGGCTCCCACAGCTTTTTCAACACTGTTATCACACCAAACAGAACTTCTGATTATACATGTCAGCCCCTTTTCCAAACAAGGGATTCCTCAAAGATAAGAGACCAGATGTTACTCATCTTTGAATGCCTCACTACCATGTTGTATACAATAAGTACTCAATAATGTTAATTGACTGAGTGAATAAAGAATGAACTAGTATCCCTGCAAAATGATTTGTTCTACTGGATATCAGCAAGACATTAAATCAGAGCTTTCAGTCATAAACAAGGATATTTAAACACTTTATTTCCAATAAATATCCTAAAAGCAAATCTAGACAACATACAGATTAATGGTTCTATCCTCCTGTTCTACCTATTTACATTCTCTTTGTCCTGTTTTTCTCCACATCTCACTTATTTTGGCCTCATAACACAAAAAGTACCTCTTTGGTTGCTTTTGCTACAACAAAGGCAATCACTGACCTCTGGTTGATGATGTCCATTACTTGGATTCATTATTAGTGTGATGTAAAGGCACTGAGAATCCCACTACCCCTAATATAATCCTTTTTCCACCTATGAGCTTGACTCCTTTGGTTGAAGACTCTGATCTCTATGAAGAAGCTAAGACAAGGCAATTTTCAAATCTTTTAGAACCCATCAGTACTGGGAGTTCTTCTATTACTAAGTCTGTTCAGTATGGGATCCAGGCATTTGGCGGATACCTGATTCCTGCCTCAGCTGTGCTATGTATCATATGGTAAGGACCACTTGGGCTGTATGTTAGGGTGGCACAAATATGTGACCATTAACAAAAGGAAAGAAGATTACAACTTCCACCCATATGGACTTAAGCTATCTGAAAAAGTCAAGTACTCCTCAGAGTAGAATTCATGCTAGTTCCCTTAAGGAGAAAGGGAGAGACCACTGGACAACTAGGGGATGTGGGATCCAGAAGGATATAGGAGAAGGAGCCAGAAGGGGGAAAGGATTGGGGAAACTTGGAATGCACTTTCAGAGGGCTGGGCTAGTCCATCTGTAGCCACAGAGCCACAACAATGTACGCTATCAGAGGGACCAGTCCTCAGAGAGCTACTTAAAGGAAGAGAGAAGAGAGAAAAATGAAGAGAAAAGAGAGAAGGGGAGGGAAAGGAAGGGAAGAGAAGGGAAGAGAAAAGAAGAGAAAAGAAGAAAAGGGAGTGGAGAGGAGGGAGAGAGAGAATTGAAAAAGGCAGTCCATTTCTAGGCTCCTTTAGTCCAGAGATGCAGAGAAAGGAGCAGAAACATCTAAGGCCCTAGTCCACAGAGAGTCTATATATAGGCCCTCAGGGTACCCTGAGCACTCAAACTTGTTTCACAGATCATGTCACCTCAAGTCACACAGAAGGGGCTTTTTGTCTCAGACTAGGCTGACCTCTGAAGTTAGGACACGTTACTTCATGTATGGATACAGTCCTGGCCCACAGGGGCAGGGTTTTTCATGTCTATTCTGTTCTCCTCACCTTGATTCGGCCATGTCCTGGGGCTTATTGTGTATGTGTACAACAGTTATTCTGGGGAGGGAGACACAATGCACTATCAATGTGTGGTCCATGGATCAGTGTTGCTCCACGAACTGCTTAATCACTGATCTACAGAGAATATGCAATGAGAATCACTTACCACAATCTCCTGAGACTCCTAGTAGATGATGAGTGGTCTACCACATGCCATTGTTGTTTTCTGTATTTCATTTTTATATTTTGCAAAATGCATCTGTCTATGATGATTAGAAGTAAAAATTTAAAAACAAACAGGAGCAGGTCCTTCATTACAGTTTATAAAATGCTGGTCCAGCTAACACTGCCTGGCTGAAAGTCAACAACCAGGACTAGAACTCTGAGTATGTGGAGTTTGTCCTTTGCCACTCTCAAAGGAACTGTATTCTCTGCTCATAAACCTTTCCCTGCTTCCTTGTGCTACAGGTGAACACAAAGGTGAGTTCAGAAAGAACACAGGTAGCTGCTGATGCCTGTCTACGTGCTGGGACCCATGGCATTTTAATTCCTCACGGGTAGACCCTACAGAATTGTGTTCACAATGGAGTTAAGGACCTTGCCAGTGAGGCTATTAGAAAAAGTCCTTCCAGGGACTGAAGATGTAGCTCAGTGGTAGAGCACTTGCCTAGCATGCCCAGGGCCCTGGCTTTGATCCCTAGTACATCAACAAGGAAAGAAAGAAAGAGAGAGAGAGAGAAAGAGAGAAAGAGAGAGAGAGAGAGAGAGAGAGAGAGAGAGGGAAGGAGGGAGGGGGAGGGAGGGGCGGAGGGAGGAGAAAGAAAGGAAAAGAAAAGAAAGGAAGAAAGGAAGAAAGAGAGAGAGAGAGAGAGGGAGGGAGGGAGGGAGGGAGGAGAAAAATTTCTCAGGAAACTGCAATATCCAGTTAATGTGGCCTCACACTCCCCAACTCCTGATACCTGGCTAAGAAAATATTGACAGATATTGAGTCATTCTATTGAAATTTACTTAGTCTACAAGTACAGGCCCCAAAATACACTTGACACACCCAGTTCACAAAGGTTAAAGTGTAAGTGAGGAACACTGCAGGAACTTGATACCAAGTAGAGTGGTAGTTTCTGACATCGAAAGGAGGAAGTGAAAAATAGCTCCTGTCCAGCTCTGAGTGGTTGCCTCCCCTGCCACAGACTAC
>VMDO01002321.1:0-75118 GCA_007922755.1 Pedetes capensis
GTATGGAGACATTATCTGCTTCACAAAGTATTTTGTTCTATCTATTTTCATGCAATTACATATAGACTTAGGCAGAGAACCAGTAAAATAATTTTATTATTTGAAAAATTAGACTCTGACTTTGAAAACTGGATTATACATTTAAAGATATTGCAATTTATTACAGTAATGTCCTTAATGACTTATCATCCTAAATAACAACTTAAAATATGCTATTATAAATATACTAAATGCTATCTAAACTCTTACTCGATCATATTTAAAGAAAAAGTTAAATGGAGAATAAAATTACTTTGAACAAATGTAAACTATGATTTGAAACACTGCAACAGGTGTGCTACTGCATATAATATTAAGTATACTTTGGTATTTCAAAAACAGGAAGGAAATATGCATCAGGCAGAGTCCAAATTGTTTACCATTTTGGACCTATTAATATGGAGATATATTTCAATCCATCTGGAGAATGATATTGTTATTTTTCTCAAATGTATTCAAATTCATGATGCTATTTTCTTTCTAAAAATGTGATCCTACACAAGGTCACCTCTAAACCCAGTGCTCAGTGGCATTTTAGCAAAAAAGATGAGCTGTCTCACCTCTTGACCTCTGTATCATCTTATAGTAACCTAATGGAAGTAGTATTTGATTCCAAAATTTGTAGACTAGTATATGTTTATACTTTTAAATGATTAAATTTACTATATCATTACTATATTTTTAGGATATATTAAAATAAGTTCTTAAAAATATAAAAGTAAGTTATGGCTATAAAATCAAATCCTTAAAATTAACATTTGAATGATAAGCAATTTTGGGGATAATTATAGTTCACACTCTACATTCAATGCATTTTGATATATGGATAATTACTCCTACTAATATGCTTTAGTTGAATTTTTGTAAAAACAATAACAATTTGTTGCAAAATTAATTCCTTGGCACAATTTAACATTTAGTAATGTGAAATCAAAGTGAATTGATTTTTATACAGACTATTTGTGCTCTGGTTTCCTCTGTTCAAGTACTAATTGATTATTATAGGTCACTTTTGAACTTAGTTTAAAAATAAATTAAATTGGTTGCAAGGTGCATTTAGTAGAAATAGCTCGATATTTTGAGCTCATGGGGTTTTATTTAAATAAAAAATGGTGAAGTAATGCAATCATCTTTGGTTATAAAAGTGATGGATGAATTGAAAACATTTTTGAATCAGGTCAATGGTACTGATGATTAGTACATTGTTAATCAAGTTCCTCAGATTGTTATCAAATGCTTTAGCTCTTTTTCTCAGGCTGGTGAGAGGATCATGAATATTAAACAGATTCAAATAGATGTGCTCTCTTGTAATATGGAGTATTATAAATGAAAAGACTAAATGAGGGCAGACTGTGACTCTACGTACTGATATGTCTCTTAAATAAGGGAAGGCCTAATCAATTTCTTCACTCATATATAGCAACCAAATAATTTTTTTCTTTTTTCTTTCTTTTTTCTTTTTTTCTCTTTTTAGTAGTCTATATAATAATCATATTGTCAAACCAATAGATAGGATGCATTAAAAATTTTTAAAGAAAAGCTTTACATAATAGTTAATAGGTGTGGCTGGTAATAGGTAGAATTTAAAAGAAGACACCAATTAAAGATTAAAATATAATGCATTTAAATGGTTCAAATTGGATCATATTTTAGAAGAAAAGAATGGAGACTGTGCTAAGAAATGTCTTCTCAAAAGGTAGCTATGATATTATAATGTTTTATCAACCTCCTTATGTTTTTTAAGCTATGGCACTAGAAACATGGCATTATATACTAGAAAGATGTTGACTGATTTTACATATTACTGAGAAAAATTTTGTTTGGGAGTGGAAGAAATGGAAGGAAAAGATTATACATAGACTTCTAATTTAGGATTTATATCACTCTTAGAGGTTAGATTTATTTTTCAACATAGACCTCTAGTCTGCAAGAAATTATAGAATATTTGTAATTAAAACATTACATATTTATCTGTAAAATAGAAGCAAAAGAATACATTCATAAATGACTAACATATAATAAAATGTAATAAAGTAAGCTTATGACATCTTTATTCTTTAAGTTAACATAGTTTATTGCTGATATTGAATATAGACAAATATATTCATATAACATCTTGTTTGGAAAAAGTGATACATTACCTTGCCTACTAACCCAGTAGAAATTAGTTTGTTGCATTAGCTGATTGTCTATTTTGAAAGAGAAAATTTGAATTTATGATGGAATGAGATCTTAAGAAAATAGGATTCTGAGGGGAAAATATGTCTTTAGGGGTCAGAGAAGGTCGAGAATAACTACCTTCTCAGAAATATCCAAGCTTGGTTAATATATCTGGGTGACCCTGAATAATTTGTACATGGGGTTTGTAATATAAAATGGAGGAGATAAGATGGGGAAATTTAGCGTTATTTTTCAAGACATAGATTTCAAATTTTCTTGTAGACAAAGTTGGAAGAAGGACCAACTGTTAATATGTTTATACCCATCTTCTTGTGGTCATGAAAAATGACTGAAGGTGTCACTTTTGAGAAGGTCCACATGTCAAGTTTTCATATGAAATCCAAATGTAGTGAGAAAATAATTGAGGTTTCAGAGTATTTCTAGCATCATGATATGGCAGTTGTTGAGGCACAGTAGAATTTGGAAAACCACTTTGTCTAAATATGTCATTTTTTTCAGATAAGAATAATGAGACCCAGATAATCTAAGCATCTTGCTCAAATTCATTAATATAATGGTAAGGTTAAGAGAACTAGTGTTTTTTGATTTGGAATCCAATCTAAAAATTTCCCTTAATATTTAACCAACATACACCAAGAGCAACACTAGAATTTGAAAATGCAACTCTAAATTTTGATACATGCATTGAGGTAAAGTGCTAGATTTCAAGAGAGAATGGAATAGGCTCATTTGATAAAGGTGGCAGTTTCATAATTAGAAAAGACCTTGCCAAGAAAGTGACATTTAAGTGAAAACTTGAAGATGAAGTAGAAGTTAGGCAGATGAAGAGAAAAGAAAAAGAATGCTGTAGGGTATGCGTGAAGGGCATGAGCTATCTTATGTTTCTGAGAACAGAAAAGAGGTTGGAACATAGCAAGCAAGTCTTAAAAACCACAGAACAAAGAGGACGGAGAATTTGGCAGGGACCAGTTTAATGAAGAACACAAAAAATATTTGGGAATCCACTGGAAACTTTCAAGCCAGGCTTCTTAAATGTTGTAATCTATTTTTTCAAAGTTTAAGCTGGTATTGAAAGAATGGATTGGAAAGTCATGGAAATGCAGTTACTAAAATCATTTAACTGCATATATGGAAATGTCACAATGCAATGCATGTCAGAATGAAACCTATTAAGTTGTACATTAAAAATTTCCCCAAAAAGTTGGCATATAAGTTGCCATTGAAAAATTGGAAATCATTAAAATGTTCATCAAAAGAAAAATGATTAAATCAGATAAAAATTTTCCAATAAATAAAATAAAATCATTTACCAAGACTTTTCAGTACTCCAGATAAATACTTCTAGTTTGGACTGCATTGAAAACCCTATGAGGGTCACTATGAGTCAGATTCAACACTACAGCACTAAACAACAACAACAACAAGTTTGGACTAAGTCCATGGCAGAGTAACGAGAGGGCAGTGCAAGGAATACAAAAACAGTATATAGTAAAGATTGAAGCACTATAATGTATTAATTAGTTGTGATGGTTTGGGAAATGGGCTAATGGAAAGGTACATTGTTGTTAGGTGCTGCCGAGTTGTGTCCCACCCATAGCAACCCTTGCAGGGTTTTCAATGGCTGATTCTTTTGGGATTGCCACAGGAGGGGATTGCTACATCCTTCTCCCGTGTTTGTGGGGCTGGGAGTCAAATTCGGGACCTCAGAGACTGCAGAGTGGTGCTCTACCAAGTAAGCTGAATCCCACCCCGGATTCATCATTAAAACAAAAACCTGAATGAGTAGAAACTTCACTTATTCAGAAATCAAAAGATCGAATTTGGGTAGAAAATCAAGGGTTAGTTTTAGATACTTGTCTCAGAAATATCATCAATCATTTTTATAGAGCCCATGGAAGTCCTTTCACATGTTGGGACTGATGTGATGGTGTAGGGAGTGAGTATGGAGGGAAAAAGAGAAGAAGACCCAAAGTGGAACTCTGAAGATCTCCCAAATACACAGGTTGAGCACAGAAGAATGAATTCCTAAAAGAGACTGTACCACAGTCAGGAAAAAAACCACATGAATTTAGTGTTTCAGAAGACAAGAAAGAGAAGTGTGATAAAGAAGACCTTCAAATTTGTTGAATGGGGTTAAGAACCTGCAGTGAGTGGAACCGTGTCCTTTGTTTAGATATAGTTGTCACATTTCCCTGTACCTGTGGATGTGACCTTTTAGGAAACAGAGTCTGTGTAAGGTGAAGATTGTAGGCAATATCTCCTTTTTCATTAGAAAGAAGAGAAAAGCTGCAAATTGAGCTAGACTTGTAGGGTATAAAGATGGACATCCTATCTAAAGCTTTTGTTGTCCTGATGTGCAATAGTGTATGGTCTTCTATTATAAGAGAGTGGACGGAAATTAGGGATCAAAAAAAAAATGAAGACAGTATGAAAGTATAGGTGTGAGGAGAGGAAAACAAACTGGTAATATTACTAATCTGTGAATACTATTGATTTGAGCATTGTTGTTGTTGTTAGTGCCATCAAATTGGTGTCCGACTCATAGCGACCCTACATAAAACAGGCAAAACATCATTGTCAGTGCTTCTCTACTGTTCATAGGGTTTTCAATGGCGGGTTGAATTTTTTTGAGAGTGGGTTGCCATGTCCTTCTCCCAAGCTTACAATATCTGGTGTTCCCAGGTGGTCTCCCATCCAAGTACTAACCAGGCCCAACCCTGCTTGGCTTCTGAAATCTGGTGGGATTGAATGCCACAGTGCTAAGGCTGCAGGCAATGTGAGTGTAGTGATCATTAATTGAGCATGAAACCAACCTGCCCAGTTGAGGTTCATAAACAATTCAGAACATAGTACTATTCTTGATAAAATCATATATATGTATATATGTACATATATATGTATATATACATATGTGTATATATATACACATATATGTGTGTATGTGTGTATATGTATGTGTGTGTGTGTATATATATATATATATATATATATATGGGCTGGGATTTAGCTCAGTGGTAGAGCACTGCACTGCAGTCTCTGAGGTCCCGAGTTCAATTCCCAGCACCGCAAAAATGGGAGAAGGACCTGGCAATCCACTCCCAAGGCAATCCAGAAATAGCCATTGAAAACCCTATGAGGGTCGGTATGAGTCGGATACCGACTCGACGGCACCTAACAACAACAACAACAAATATATATATATATATATATATGATATCCAAGGGCTGGGATTTAGCTCAGTTGGTAGAGCGCTGTGCTGCAGTCTCTGAGGTCCTGAGTTCAATTCCCAGCACCGCAAAAACGGGAGAAGGACCTGGCAATCCACTCCCAAGGCAATCCCGAAACAGCCATTGAAAACCCTATGAGGGTCGCTATGAGTTGGATACGGACTCGACAGCACCTAACAACAATGATATCCAAATGCATTTGTCATGAAATCCAAAATTTGAAGAGATTCTTGACAATTCAATGTCTACATCCTGGTATCCTTTTATATGTAGTCAGATGTCTGCTTTCTGTCCCTCTTAGTGTTAATTATCTTGAAGCATCCTGGTTCCCTAAAACAGCACAAGTAGAAAATTCTGCAGTTACCAATGTTATTGTTGTTAGGTGCCTTCCAGTCGGTGTCCGACTCATAGTGACCCTATGTACAACAGGCGAAACACTGTTGTCAGTGCTTCTGTGCTATTCATAGGGTTTTCAATGGCAGATTGATTTTGTGGAGTGGGTTTCTGGGTCCTTTTCCCAAGCCTACAGCATCTGATGTTCCCAGGCAGCCTCCCATCCAAGTACTAGCAAGGTCCCTCCCTGCTTTGCTCCCAAGATCTGACAGAATCCCATGCCACAGTGGTATGGCTGCAGGCTCAATCACCAATGTTGTTGTTGTTGTTAGGTGCCATCAAATTGTCTACAACTCATAGTGACCCTCAAAGGCTTTTCAGTGGCTGATTGTTTTGGCATTGCCTTGGGAGTGGATTGCCATGTCCTTCTCCCATGCAGTCACCAATGTTGTTGTTGTTGTTCAGGTGCCGTCGAGTCGAGTCCGACTCGTAGTGACCCTAGGTACAGCAGATTGAAACACTTTTCAATTCTGTGCCAGGCACACGATCTTATTTATATTTAAGCCTATTGTTGCAGACACTGGGTCAATCCAGCTGGTGGAGGGTTTTTCTTTTTTTTCATTGACCTGCCACTCTCCCAAACATGATGTCTTTCTCCAAGCATTGATCTCTCTTGACTACATGTCCAAAATATGTAGGACACAGTCTGGCCATTCTTGCTTCCAAGAAGCCCTGTGGTTGCACTTCTTCCAGGAGAGTTCTGTTGATTCTTTTGGCAGTCCATGGTATATTCAATAGACATCTCCAGCACCATAATTCAAAAGCATCAATTCTTCTGTCTCCCTCGTTCAATGTCCAGCTTTCACAACCATGTGATGCAACTGAAAATACAAGGCATGAGTCAGACACACCTTCTTCTTTAATGTGACATCTTTGCTTTTCAATAGTCTAAAGAGATCTTTTGACACAGCTTTTCCTAGAGCAATGTGTCTTTTGATTTCTTGACTGCTGCTTCCACGGTTATTGATTATAGAGCCAAACAAAGCAAAACCTTGGACAACCTCAATCTTTTCTCCATTTATTATGAAGTTGCATACTGGCCCTGTTGTAACTATAAAATGAATAGTCAGTGTATATTGATTTTTTAATTTTGAGGTAGGGTCTCACTATGTATCCTATGTTGGCCTTGAGCTCAGGATCCTCCTGCCTCAGCCTCCTGAGTACTAGGTTGATCACAGATGTACACCACTATGCCTGGCTCTTCTACTGCCTTTCATTGAGCTCTCACAGACCCAGTTTGTTTAAATATTTTATGCACTAACAGCCACCAATCAAAGCTTAACAGAATATAACCTCATGATTAATGAATATGGAATAAAAAGGGACAACCGTAACCTAAAGTACCAGTTATAGAGGCCTTCACCTATTCTTGCTCTTATTGGTGTCATAGATAGTTCCACTGATATTTGAGAAGGGATGGAATAGGTCCCAGAGCACTGAAATTCACCCCCAAAATTGGAAAGTTAACATTTTGAAAGTGTTTCAAACAGGGCAATTGAAAGTGACTGTAAACCCTTGATTAAAAAGTAAACTACTTCCACGATGTAGTATAGCCCAACAATAATTTATTTTGAAAGCTGTAATTCACTTTTGACATTATCATTTGATGCCTTGGATGCTTTCAACTGTAATGATTGGCTCTGAGCTACAATGGGAGATTTCTCGGAACGTTACTTCTTAATAACAGCAGTGAGAACAGCACAAAGTAAAATGTGTGGAATCACAATTTAAGTCCAAAGCACCCAATGACATACATCAGAAAAGCTATCTATCATTAAAAAAATATTGTAATCCTTGGACTGCAAATGAATAAGGGAAGACAAAGAATTTAAAATAAAATAACCGGGAGATTTCTGTACTTTCAATGGTATAAATTATCATGTGCCTTAGCTAAACCCCATGGAACAAGAAAAGAAAAAAAAATAATGAAGAGATTTAAAGGCTCTGTCTTGGGACTTTAGATAGTACTCAGTAAGGTTTGAGGCTGTTTTAACCGAGTCTAGTGTGTAAGTTTGGAATTTAGGATGGGGTTTTACTTAACCTGAGGTTTCACAAAAATAGAAATGGAGCCTATGTTAATGTCATCCCTATCTAGCTCACAATATGATCTTCCAGCAGTAGTAAAGATTATGTGGGAATAAAGAGATTTAGATTTCATTTTTCCTATTCATGACATGATTATTCCAGAATAATATATGTTTTTTAACTACAAAAGACTTCCAGGATTGCCTATGTATTATTACAGGTGATAGGGAATAGGGGCTGAATGCTTAATAGGAGATAAAGCCCCATTTGTGCCCCATTTTTAGCAAAAGCTGCTTGGATGTAGAATATGTAGAATTAACTTATGTTACTTTGCCAGAAGGACTTCAGGGGAAGAAGTTTTTAGAGCAATTCTGCAGAACAAAAGGCTCATTACTTTTGCCTAATTAAAATGGGGAAGCAAACAGTGAAGCTAAAATAGCAGGGTGGTATCACATGACAGTTTCTTATTAGCCCCCACCCTCTCCTTTTCTCAGGTCTCTGGATAGGGGCTCTCCACTACTGAGTGAGCCCAGCTTCAGAGCTTCCTGTCAGCCAAGCGGCAACTGGAATTGAGTGTGTGAGTTTAGTGTTTACCAGGCTGTATGGCAGACCATAATCTCCCTCAGATTTTAGAGACAAAAAGAAAATACACATCTGCCGAGGTAAAAGAATTTAATATCATGGATGAGGATTAAGGAAACTGGAACTGTTTAAGGGGAAATTTGTGAACTGATGGGAAAATTCTAAATGTATATTGCCTATGCCATCTTCCCTGAGGCTCAGGACATTAGGAACTAGGGAGGGAGTAAATGAACGGAATTGGAGGCAGGGAGGAAGTGGAGAATGGGCAACCAAAAGGGTACAGAGCGGAAAGCAGGTCAGAGAAAGAGGAGAAAAAGAGAGGAAAGGAAGGTGAGGGATGCTCTGAAGATGGATCAATGCTTGAGCTGTTACCCTCTTATTTAAAACCTTGCTTTACCCAAACCTATTCACAAAATCTATTACTAGCCCAAAGCAGGAAAGGAGAGTTTGTTAAAATCTAATTTTGTATTGTTTGTTTATTTTTCCCTCTTGATAACATAAATGCTTTATATGAACAGCAAGTGCCTCATCTTCATTATCCAGGAATCTGCAGATTTTTAATTTTCTTGTTGGAAACAATGCACATTACTTCCAGGTCTATCTATGTGGTAGACCTACAAAGAACCCCTCCACTGATTAATGACATTAATCATCAATTTGGGAGGAAAATCTGCTTGGATAATTTAAACTCTTTACTAACGAATTCTTGTACATCTTTAATATCGGAAGGTTGCATAATCTTCATTAAGAAGAAATTATGTAGACTACAGAAGAAGTCAACAGAGGGAACCCAGGAGGAACATTGAATTTCATTGCAGCGCAATAGTCTCACTTGTGAACACTTCCTGCTTGTATTCTTTTAGTTTCAGCACTTTGATGACTTAAATAGAAATGTTATTTTTCGTTTATTTTAAGGAATTCTTTCTTTCTCTCTGATCCAAATACGCTCTTGAGCTGTTTCTTTACTAGTATAATCACCTTCAAAATATTTCATTGTAGAAAAATTGGTAAAGCATCAGTGAAATATCATACCTGGGTATTTTGTGCTGTTGTGGTGGTGGTTGTTAGGTGTGCTATAGGTTTTAAGCTTATTGAAAAATTAAGTATGATAGGTCTCTGTTTTCAAACTGGAGTGCATACTCTTCTTCTTTTAATCCTTAAGATAGACCTAGGTGCTAGATTATAGTATGAAAGTGACAGGTTTTCTAAGAGCATTTATGTTACTCCATGGGAAGCAATTTAAAACAGGATTCCATTGCAATCAACTCAAATGTGTTATGGGGTCAGAGTATAAAACCTTTTAAAAAATAATACACAAGCCTTCAAAGAAATTTTGGGGTTAGGGCATTCGTTGGCTCCTGTGTGTTTTTAGGGATTCTTGCACCAAAAAGTAAGTGAAGCACTGCTACAGAGTCTAAGAATTATAATTTATGTCAATTCTAGGTAATTTAATTATCCTCTGATACTCCAAAAGAGCTGTCGTCTTCACAGAAACAAATATTTCCCATTGAAAGGGAAGTGTGCAGTTAATTACTCAACTAACAAATAAATAAAAAGTCTTTGCAAATATAAATAATACAGGCAGGCAGGTAATAGATTATCATAGCAAAGATGTCTTGAGCTAAAAGCCCTGTTCACGTAGCTTACTCTCAATTCAATTCAGCAGTATTTGTCTTGTCTGTTTTCTGATTACCAGCTGACTCAGGGAGACAGCACAGGAGCAGGAAATATGTGGTTAAGTGGCTTTGACATTTCTAATCTTTAACAAATACACAGTTTTCTAGTATCTTTTTATTTCACTCTACACGGATATAATGTAAACAAAGGTTTTCACTGGAATTCCTAAAAGAGAATGATAATGATGTATGAAACAGACAATACATTTAGATTTTGCAAAGGCAATAGGCACTCTGTTGATATTGCTTTTCTCCCCCCCACTCTCTCTCTTTCTCTTCCTCTTTTGCCTCTGCAATGATCTTCAAAGCACATTAATCAAGAATAGGGAACAATAACCTTTTAAAATTTATCAAATGCTTGCAAATATTAAAAAACAAAATTTTTCCATACACCGTTCACCTTCCCAAATTCTTTGGCAAAGCTAAAAGTTGTTCTTTTGTTATTTAAATATATTTAAAGCAGGTCGGTCTCAGAAAATTAATATTAATTTCCTTTTTCTAAATATTAGGACTTTCTTAATCCTATCAAAAGGAAATGCATTTTAAACCTTCTTAATTCTAACAGGGTTATTATTTTGCATTGTAAGCAACTCATGTAAGCAATCTTCAGCCTGACAGGCTGGCACTATTACAGACTGGTTAAATCAAATATTTCTGTGACCTATAATTTAAAGAGCAGAAGAATTCTAGTTCTGATTTACAAAGCTTTTCTGTGTCTTGTCTTCCAGGTAATTTTCAACTCACAAAACCTATGTCGGTTCCTGTCAAGTCTTCTCTTTTCTTATACAGTGTCTCAGAATTAATATGTGATCCTCTGAACTAAAATCTGTTATTAAAGTGCTTTCTTCTTATTCCAAAGCATTATATGGATTTTTCTTCTCTTAACCACTGGGCTTTAGGGAGAGGCTAGGTCACATGACATACCAGTCCTTCAGTCTCTCCTCCCCTTTTCCTCTGAAGCTGGGCAGGAATGTGAAATGATACATAGCTTCCATCTGCTTTCCATGCCTCAGCACCTCTCAGTTTCCCAGACCCTGCCTTTGTTCTTCCTTCAAACTCACGAGCACTGGACTTTATGGCATTCTCTCTCACACATTTGTCATTCTATCTCTTTCATATTGGTATTTCCATTTTCCCTTCCAACTTCAAAGTTATTCACTTATATTGTGGATACTGCAAGTCAGAGTATTAAATAAAACTAAATGAGCTTTTTTTTTCTCTCTGCAAAATATGTTGGAGGTGTTATTCTGCTTTGAGATGAGACCCGCTTGCTTTTCTTGTGTTTATGGTCCCAATTTTGAGTCTTTGCTGAAGTGGATAAATGCTTCGCTTTATTAGAAGACATTGCATTGTTTTGTGTGTTCTTTTCAGTTGAAAATTTTTACCAGACCTTGAGAAAACACAATGTGCTCCAAAAACCAGAACAACCATCAGGAGACAAAAGTGCTGTTGTAGGCTCTGGTGTCACTCCTTACTCCTTGGGATTGTCTGATCCTGAGTAGCTGGGATTCACGCGTATACCCAGGGTGTCTGGGACCCAGAATATTTTCAGATATCATTTTTGTTCCTGGGGTCTCAGAGAGAATCTAACTTGAAAATAAGAAGTGTCTATTGTACTCGAATCCCAGGACAATGCTTATATCCTTGGTTGGCCTTTCAAGAAATTTACAATTAACTTTTTCCCAAACAAAGCAATGAGTGGTTTTAAAACTACAAACTTGTGAGAGAATAGCTAATTTTCAACATTTCCTTAGTAGGCATGCTATTTAATTACTAATTCGTGCCTTTGTCAGTCTGGCTAAAGATTGCCCAATTTTATTCATCATCCCAAGGATCCTTTTTTTTTTTTTTTTTTTTTTTTTTTTTTTTTTTTTTTTTTTTTTTTTTTTTTTTTTTTTTTTTTTTTTTTTTTTTTTGTAGTCTCCATTGTACTTTGTTTTTAATTTTATTGACATCTCTTCATATATTTATTATTTCCCCACTTCTGCTTGCTCTGGGCTTTTTCACTTTTATTCATAACATGAAAGCTTAAGTTATTCATTTGAGACCTTTCTTCTTTCCAACATAGTCATTTGATGCTATGAATTTCCCTCTAAGGCCTGCTTTAGTGACATCTCACAAATTTCCATGTGGTGTATTTTCATTATGATCAATTTAAAATATTTTCTGATTTCTCCATAGACATCCCCTTTGATCTGTGAATCATTCAGTAGTGTGTTAATTTCCAAGTGTTCACAGATTTTCCTTTCTCTTTGTGTTATTGATTTCTAGTTTAATCCCTTATTTTCAGAGAATACACTTTGATATAAATTTTTTTGAATTTGTCAAGACTTGTTTTGTGACCCAGATATGATCTATTTTGGTAAATAATTCATGTGCAATTAAAATAAATTTTTATTCTGCTGTTGTTGAGTTCATGTTGTTAGGTACATTGATTTGGTACCCAATTCATAGCGACCCTACGTACAATAGAGGAAACACTATTGACTGTGCTTCTCTGCTATTCACAGGGTTTTCAATGGCTGATTGTTTTTTGGGAGTGGGCTGCCCAGTCCTTTTCCCAAGCCTACAGCATCTGGTGTTCCCAGGTGGTCTCCTATCCAAGTACTAACCAGGCCCCACCCTGCTTAGCTTCAGAGATCTGACAGGATCAGATACCACAGTAATATGACTGCAAGCTCCTAGCGACCCTGTGTACAACAGAAGGAAACACTCCCCGACACCATGGCATGCCTGGCACTATGTCAGAGCTTCTCTGCTATTTATAGAGTTTTCAATGGCTGATTGTTTTCAGGATTGTTTGGGAAGTGGGCTGCTGAGCCTTCTACCATTTTAACAGTGCTGGGGATTAAGTCCAGGGTCTCAGAGTGTGCAGAGAAGCACTCTACCAACTGAGCTAATGGAGCCCCATTATTGGGTGGAGTGCTCTATAAATATCATTTAGATCTGATTGGTTAGTGGTTTCGTGTAATTCTGTATTTTTCTGATTTTATCAATTACTGAAAACAAGAATCTTGAAGTCCTTGATTATAATTGTGTATTTATCTGGTTCTTTTTTTAAAATTCTGGCAGTTTTTTGCAGCTGTATTTTCATGTACATTGACTTTTATGATTCTTCAGGCTTCTTGGTGAATTGACTCATTTGCTATTTTGGAATGTCTGCTTTTAACCTTGGTAATTTCCTTTGTTATAAAGGTTTATGTTGCTATTAGTCTGCCCACTCTGCTTTCCTTTCCCTTGAATGTGCACAGTATAAATAGTGAATCTTTCCTTTCCTTGTACTTTTAACTTACCTCTGTCATTACAGTTGAAGCAGATTTTTTTTTGTAGACAGTATTCAGCTGAATATCTTAAAAAATATTTTATTACTTCTTGGCATTTATATACATTCTGACCATTTGCATTTATTGTGATTTTATATACTTGAAATTATGTCTATCACTTTATTTGAGCTTGATCTCTGTTTTCACTCCTTTACTTCTCCTTCCCTGCCTCTTTTAGAGTTATTTGAACTTTTTAAAATATCTTATTTAAATTTATCTGTTGTTTTATTTTGATTTTATTATTTTTTAACTATTATGGTTTACTTTTTGCAGTCTGAAGAAGCTGAACTCAGGGCCTCACACACAGTAGGTGATCACTCTACCACTTTTATTATTGTTTAACTATTATGGTTTACTTTTTGCAGTCTAAAGAAGCTGAACTCAGGGCCTCACACACAGTAGGTGATCACTCTACCACTTGGGGCTGTACCCCAAGCCTGCTTTTTCTTTCTTTCTTCTGAGACAGAGTCTCACTCTGTTCCACAGGCTGTCACTGGCTTTGAAGCTGTGAACTTTTGATCCTCCTGTCTCCGCCTCCTGGGATTCTAGGTGTGTGCCACAGCACCTGGCTCTATTGTATTTTTGATTTTCTGTCTACCATTTATCCTTGTATCTAAGTATCATCCATTTATCTACTTTTAGTGGATAGTCTAGCTGTCAAAGTATAGATACTTAACTTTTTTACTGTCAATTTAGTGTCAGTACTTTACCAATTGCAGCAAAATGTAGACACTCTTATCATCAAGTTCTGTACTCTACCTCCATGCAAAATTCCTTCAGTGTTGTCATTTTTCGATTTCTACTTTTGCCCATATCTTAAAGAATTCCATAGAAAGAGAATATTCTATTTACCCAGGAACATACATATTTATTTTTCTATCACTTTGGATGCTAAAATACTTTTCTAGTATCATTTCCCTATGTTTCAACTTTTTCTTTAGCAATCCTTTTAGAAAAAGTCTGATGGCAAAACTTCTCACTTTCTTTTATTTTCCATTTATTCATGAAGGCTATTTTGGCTAGATGTAGAATTCTGGGTTGACAATTCTTTTCTTTTGTCACCGTGAAAACATTGTTACACTTCTTCCTAATCACCACCATTTTTGATATGGACTTTGTGGTTACTCAAGTTCTTAGTCTTCTGTCATTAATATGTTATTTGTCTTTGGTTGTTTTCAATATGTTTTCTTTCTCTTCAGCTTTTCAGCAGTTTAAACACGATACATAAGGGCAAGTTCTTACTTTGTTTTGTTTTTCTCTTGAGTTTATTGTCATGGATATATTAAGATTCCTGAGTATGTAGTTTTATATTTTTTGCAAATACAGCATATTTTCAGTCATTATACCTTCAAATAATTTTTCTGCATTATATTCTGTCTGATTTCCTTCTGGGACTTCTGTGTCACAAATGGACCTTTGTGGAATGATTTCATAGTCTCTGAATCCTGGTTCTTTACTTCTAATTCTTTTTCTTTGTTGTTCAGATTGATTGAATGCTTTCTATTCATTGGCTTTAAAAGTTGATGAGGTCTTTCCTCTGTTGTATCCATCTGCTATTGAGCCTATTAAGTGAGTGCTTTATCAGTTTTAAAATTACTTTGTTACTTCATATTTGCTGAGTCTTTCTGCCTTTCATTTGAGTATTCATGTTTATTCTCACTTTTCTCTTTCTCTTTCTCTTCCTTTTCTTTTCTTTTCCTTCCTTCCTTCCTTCCTTCCTTCCTTCCTTCCCTTTTCTTCCTTTCCTTCCCTCCTTTCCTCCCTTTCTTTTTTCCTTCCTTTCCTTTCCTTTCTTTTCTTCATTCATTCATTCATTCATTCATTTGAGATGGGTTTTCACTATGTTGCCCAGGCTTGCCTGGATCTCCTGTGCACTGGTGATTATCCTGACTCAGGCCCCTAGGTACATGAGACTGCAAACATGCCACTGTGCCTGGTGGACCTTTGTGTTTTAAAAGAATAGTTATAATGGCTGATTTAAAAGCATTTATTCCACATTCTGTTTCTTCTCTGTGCTGAGTTCTGTTAGTTGATTTTCATGAAACAAGTTGAGATTTTTCTGATTATTTGCATGCCAAGTAGTTTTTTATTATACTCCAGACATTTTGAATATCATGTTAGCAGACTTAAAATCTTGTTTCAATCTTATATAAAATGCCATTTTTGTTTTGCTGGTGATTGCCTTAGTTCAGTTTAAGACATACTTTCCATCCAGGTCTGTGGATTCTGGGTTCACTGTAAGGCCTGTTTTTAAAGACTGTGTATGACATGGGTTTCTCTTTTGTGTGCGCCACCCTATTGACCAGTCTCAGACATGGACAATGGTCTTCGTATAGGTTCAGCTCTCAGTCTTTGGTGCCCTAAATAGCATCAGATCCACACATGCACAGGCCAAGGGTAAGGCTACTTCATAAAGAACTTTTTGGAAATATTTCCCTTTTTGCTCCCCTTTCCTCAGTTTCCCCACAATTTCCTCTTTCCTTCAATTTCTCTCAAGCTTACCTTTTTGGCTTGCTGTTATGAAGCTGGCTCTCTACTTACCTTGCTCTGTTATGTGCTTTCCATGACTGTGTCCACATATTGGAAACATAGAGAAGAAAAACAGGAACTTTGCCTTGCTCACATTCCTCAGCAACATAAGTTCCTAGGTGCAGAGCAATAGAGGAAAGGAAGAAAAAATAAACAAAAATGTGAGGAGATTTCCCACCTTCTCTGAACATTAATAGAGAAAGAAACTGCCAGTTGAAATCCCATTCACAATAGCCCACCAAAAAATTAAATATTGAGGAATTAATATAAGCAAAGATGCTAAAGACCTCTACAACACAAAAGAAAGAAATCACAGAAGATTTCTTCTAAACACAACAGAAAGAAATCACAGAAGATATTACAAGGTGAAAGGACCTCCCTTGCTTATGGATCAGAAGAATTAATATTGTGCAAATGGCTATGCTACCCAAAGGAATCTACAGATTCAATGCAATCCCCATCAAAATTCCGATGGTATGTTTCACAGATATAGAAAAAAATCCTAAAATTCATATGGAAGGACAGAAGGCTGTGTGTAAGAGATGTCAAAATACTTGACTTCCAATATACTACAGGGCCATAGTGGCAAAAATGGCTTGGTGCTGACATGAAGACCAATGGGATAGAAGCTAAGACCCAGATATACACCCACATAACTATAGCCACCTGATCGTTGACAAAGGGGCCAAAGGTGTACACTGTAGAAAAGATAGCTTTTTCAACATGGTGGGGGGAAAATTGGATAGTGATATGTAGATGAATGAAATTAGACCCATACCTCTCAATCTGTGCATGAACCAGCTCAAAATGGATCAGAGACCTCAACATAAAATGAAACTTTAAACTACTTTATTTGTTCTTGTTTTTAGGTGTCATCCAGTCGGGTCTGACTCATAGCACAACAGACGAAAAACTCTCCAACACTGTGCCATGCCTGGTACTATTGTCAGTGCTTCTTATGCTATTCATAGGGTTTTTAATAGCAGCTTGTTTCAGGAATGGATTTCCAGGTCTTTCTCCCTGGCCTGGAGCACCTTGTATTCCCAGGTGGTCTCCCATTCAAGGACCAACCTGGCTGACCCTACTTAGCTTCCAAGATCAGATGGGATCAGATGCTAGGGTGCCATGGCTACACACCTTAAACTGCTAGAAGAGAATATAGGGAACACACTTCAACACATAGGCATAGACAAGTATTTCCTTAAGATTCCAATTTCCCAGGAAACTGCACCAAGAATTGAAAAACTGGATTACATAAAACTAAAAAGCTTTTGAATAGCAAGGAAACAATACAGGGGAAGTCCACAGAATTGGAGAAAATCTTTACCTCCTACACATCTGAAAGAAGATTAATTTCTAGAATATACAAAGAACTCAAGAAACTAAGCACCAAAATAACAAAAAATATAATTAATGTGTGGGCAATAGAGCTGAACAGATACTTCTCAAAAGAAGAAATACAAGTGGCCAATAAACACATGAAAACATGCTCAATATCTCTATCCATTAGGGAAATACAAATTAAAAAGAGCACTGAGATTCCACCTCACTCCGGTAAGAATGGCCAAGATTAACAAAACAAATAACAAATGCTGGTGAAGATGCAGAGAGAAAGAAACTCTCTTCCACTGCTGCTGGTACTGTAAATGAGTTCAGCCACTTTGGAAATCAATATGGAGGTACCTTAGAAAACTAAAAATAGAACTACCATATGACCCAGTTATACCACTTCTAGGAATATACTCAAAGAATGATAAGTCATCATACCAAAGGGACACTGCACTTCCATATTTAATGTAGCACTCTTCACAATTGCAAGAGTATGGAATCAACCCCAATGTCCATCAACAGAGGATTGGATTAAAAAACTGTTGTGTGTATACACAGTGGGATATTATTCAGCAGTAAAGCAGAATGAAATTATATTATTTGCAGCAAAGTGGATGGAACTGGAGAGTATCATTTTTAGGAAACAACAACAACAACAACAACAACAAACCCTGATCAAAAAATTAAATACTGCAAGTTGTTGCCTATATGCAAGAGGTAAATCTACCTTACAGGAAAAAATATACATATACATATATAAATAGGTAGATAAATAGATAAATGTACAATCATACCCATCTAAGAATGGAAAATCCAAGTTGACTCAATATAAGGGGAGAGGGGACCAAAAGGAGGGAGTAGTTGATGGGGAAGAGGGACGGGGGCAACATAGAGGGGTAAAGAGGGAGAGAAAAAATACAAAATACAGGATACAATTTTATAAGAATAAAAAAAAAGAAAAAAGAAAACGTCAGCATATAATCCATGGTTGCATACACTGTCATTACATGTTAATTAAAATTATTCCTTTTTTTCATTATTATGTTCTATAAAATGTTTTAGGAGATAGATGAGTAAATAATACTGATTTGATGGTTGCTTAACAGATATATCAACTGACTTATTACTCTGTACCCCACTAACAGCCTGCAGCCAGAGCACTGTGGTGTCCAATCCCATCAGATCTCAGAAGCTAAGCCAAGTTGGTCCTGGTTAGTACTTGGATGGGAGACCACCTGGGAACACCAGGTGCTGTATGCTTGGGAGAAGGACCCAGCAGCCCACTCCCAAAAAACAATCAGCCATTGAAAACCCAATGAATAGCAGAGAAGCACTGACAATAGTGTGTCACCTGTTGTACATAGGGTTGCTATGAGTTGGACACCAACTGACTTGACGACGCCTAACAACAACATCATCTCATTACACTATAAAATTACTTTTGAATTACCCCACTAAAACTTTTCTTAAAAGGCTTTTATTATAAATAAAACACAAATATAGAAAGCCATACAAATATTTGGCTTCATGAGTTGTTTCAAAGCCTGTGTCTTTTTAACTCCCACCCAATTATTGAAACAGAATTTTGCCTATCACCACAGAAATTCCTTAATGGCTTATGTCCTATTACAATGACATTTCTCTCCCCAAAGCAACCACTATGTCACTTTTTAATAGTTTCATTACTTAAGTGTGCATCTGAGCTGTAATTTAATCTTTAGTGTAAGATATAATTTAATCTTAACTAGTTAAAAAATTAGGTATTCTATATCTTTTTTTAGTCTACAGTTTCCCACCATCTTTTTATTATTTTGGCAATATATGGAGGTAGAAAATCAGAAGGGAAGAACAAACTGTTTTTCTTAAACTTAATGAATGAGTTTAGCTCAGTTAATAGAGTATTACTCAGCATGCTCTGAGGCCCTGGGGTCAATTCTCAGCATTGCAAAAATGGAAGAAGGACCTGGAAGCATACTACCGAAACAATCCAGAAAACAATCAGCTATTGAAAACTCTATGAATAGCAGAGAAGTGCTAACATAGTGCCAGGCATTGTACAGTATTGAGGAGTGTTTGGTTCTGTTGTACATAGTGTCATTATGAGTTGGACCCGACCCGACAGCATCTAACAACGACAACAAAGAATTGAAGAAAAATTCAAACCTCCAGTGGCAATAGTGAAAGATTCTACAGGGAAAATGTTAAATGATGCAGGGAACATGAAAAGAAGAGGGAAGGAATATACAGAGGGATTATACCAAAAAGAATTGGTGGATGATCAACCATTTGTAGAGATTGCATATCGTCAGGAGTCAATGGTATTGAAAGAAGAAGTGGAAACTGCCCTGAAGGCATTTGTGAAACACAAGGCTCCAGGAATTGATGGTATATCAGAGATCTTTCAACAAAGAGATACAGCACTGGAGGTGCTCACTTGTGTATGCCAAGAGATTTGCAACACAGATACCTGGCCAACCTCCTGGAAGAGATCTATATTTGTGCCTATTCCCAAGAAAGGAGATCCATCTGACTGGGGAAATTATCCAACAATATCATCAATATCATGCAGAAGTAAAATTTTGCTAAAGATTATTCAAAAATGACTGTAGCAGTATATTGACAGAGCCTCAACATCAGGAAAAAAAGATCGTGTGCCTGACACAGTGTCATGGAGTGTTTATTTCTGTTGTACATAGGTCACTATGAGTGGGACCTGACTGGATGACACCTAACAACAACAACAACATGTACTTTACTGAGTACAGGATAGCCAAATAAATTCAATACAAGTAAACTGTCTCTGTAATCAGCAGGCAGTATATAAATAGAAGAATCAAATGATTGTGATTGGAAAAATTAATGCCTTTGTCACAGCAAAAGTTCTTGCTTTTCTTTAAGAAAGCAAAATTTCTAATATTTTATATGTAATGTAATTGTCAAGGAGGAAAACATTACTTTCTTTCTACCCATGCTGGTAGACTTTCCTAAATATTTGCATATCAACATATTTTACTTAACACTTTAACTGATGTGACTTAGTTGCATATGGATCTTCTTTTTCATAAAATAAGAAGGAAAATAAGAATAGTAATAGAGTCTTTACATTTGGTATGACCACTGTCCTGGAGTTTGCCTCCTGGATAGTTCTACATAGCTGTTGTCACTATAGCAGCTTACCTAAAAGTTCTGTATAGCTGTTGTTACTGTCTTCCATAAGAATTAAGAATTTATTTCAATTTTCTGATATAAATATTGTTTTTATTGTAAAAATACAATTAAGGCTAGTTCAATTAAAGCCAATTAAGGCTAACCCCAGAATGACTGATTGCTATTACACAATTGTTGTTGTTGTTAGGTGATGTGTAGTCAAGTCTGACTCATTGTGACTCTCATAGAGTTTTCAATGGCTGATTGTTTTGGGATTGCTTCAGGAGTGGATTGCCATGTCTTTCTCCCATTTTTGCAGTGCTGGAGATTGAACCTGGGTCCTCAGAGAGTGCAGCATGACATTCTGCCAACTGAGCTAAACCCCCAGCCCCATCATACAATATACATCTTCAATATTTCCTATTTTGGACTTTCCATTCTGAATCAAAAATAAAAATTTTTCTGAAACTGAGAAAATTACACATTTTGACATAAATACACCTGAAATTTCTAAAAAGAGCCTTGGGTACATCTTTAAATTAGGGATATAAAATGAGTTTAATCCTAAAATTTAAAACATATTTACTGTATTAAGTAGTGGGGGATTGGAATTGTAATATACATGATGTTAATAAAGAAGAATTTTATTCAAACAATGCCCAGGAAAGCATGTAGTAAAGTGTATCAAGTAGATGTCACCAGAGTCTGTCCCTCCTAATGATATATCACCACTTTCCAAGGATACGCTTAGTTCTGGTGGTGTGGCATTTACTGAGAACCCATAGGAGAGTGAGCTCTAGACAGTCTGGTACTAAGGATACCACCAGGACTCTGTGACCTGTTCTTTGAAATTGCACTGAAAGTTTGAACCTACTCCAATGTGGTTCTTTTCACCATAATGAAAAACCAGCGTCCCAAATCACTGGGATTACAGGAATAAACTACCATGCCTGGCAGCTTATTTATTTTTAATTGACAAATAATGGCATACATCTTATATTTATGGGGTTCAATGTGCATTTAGAAATATCACCATGGATTTGATAAACGTTCCTTATGGATTTTTGATATAATAAAAAAATTATTGGGAGATACTCCAATCACTGCTTTATAATGAGTAGACATTTTTCAAAGACAAATAAAAATACAGTGTAAGTACTGGGTGCCAAATGGCCCATGTGTGTAGTCTCAGTGACTTGGAGAGTGTGGCAGAAGGATTGCAATTTCCAGGCTAGCAGTAGGTAGCCTGTGCAACTGAGTGAGACCTTGTTGTGAAAATAGAAAGTAAAAATGGGGCTGAGGGTGAAGCTCAACTGTAGAGCACTTGGCTAGCATACCCTAAGTCCTGGGTTCAACCTCCCACTGCTGAAAAAAATACAATGCAAATGATGATTGATTAGTATAGAAAAGCCCATTTCCTTTCATTATATCATTTTTTTGATAAACAAATTCTAGTTATCATGAATGAAGTATAAAGAGTCTAGTGGGGATTTATATGATTAAAAGTGATGTCAACAATTAGCTAAACCTGTTATTTCTCTCTTGACATAACTGAGGTCCAGAGATGTGAAGTGACTTGCCAAAGGTCACATACGCAGGTAGGTAGAGGCATGACTGGCATCCAGGACATCTGCCTTTTGCTTTCTGTGCTATTTTTCTAGCACATGTCTGCATCCTAGAGCTGTTTCTGCAGACTCAAAAATCCTCTGGTGGGGCAGGATGTTGTCCACATGGATCAGAATCAAGTCAGCTGATAGTGGAGACTAGTGAGTCATCTGGGGGCTGGGGTTTAGCTCAGTTGGTAGAGTGCTGCTCTGTGCTCTCTTGCATTTGATCGCTAGCACCTCAAAAATGGGAGGAGGACCTGGTAAACCACTCCCAAAACAATCAGCTATTGAGAATGCTATCAGGGTTGCTATGAGTCAGACCTGATTCAAGAGCACCTGACAACAACGAAGTGCGTCTTCAGGAAATATGACAGTACTTGCCCACTTTGAAAGCATTAAAATCCAGATGTGTAAGACCTGGTAACATCCAACTAAAATAAGCTCAGAGGACAGTCAGCTGCTTTTTGATTTCCGGAAGGCATTTTCTAGCTGTTTAGATGTATTCAGTATCTAAAATGGGTTCATACAGGTGTATTTATAAATAGGAATACAAGTTGAATTAGAAGCTAGACATTTTATGTCATTGAGTAAATTTTAAATAATAGATTTCATAAAGAATTCTGAGCAAGCAAGGGTGTCCTTACCATGGCTAGGATTTAATTTTTTTAACTGATAGCATTGGAGGCATTTTTCAGAGTCTGTTTAATCCATGCAGTCAATCAGCGGTCTCACTGCTGTAGGGCTGTGCTGCACCTGGCTACACTGCAGAGCTTCATGCTTTTTAATGCTGAGGAAAAGTGAAGCTTTGATGGTTGAGATACTGCATGCTCTGAATCTGTTTCTCTCTCCAGTTTTAAAAACTGAGTTTTCTATTCAAATACCCTAAAAGTCCAGAGTGCAACAATGAAAACTAACCCTTCGTATATTTGAACCAATGTCAAAACTTTAGAATCTGTTTCTACTATTTCCACTGCAAGTCATGCCCTTATTATAATTTTTAACTTTTATTATAATGCAAAAACACAGAAGAGTTTGACACTGGTAATTTTATCTAGAATAAGCAAAAGGGTGAGAGAAGCAAGGTACATGTTATAGGTTTCATTGACTGATAATTTCCTGAGTGTTTACTTATGTGCAAGACTCTGCAGATGCAAAGCCATAGGTTACAAGCTGTAGCCTCTGCCAGGAAAGAGTTCATTCTTGGTGAGGAGACAAAATGAGCTCCCTCAGAAAAAAAAGAATGATAGAAGTTAGTAAATTAGAAGTGGCAGGTATATCCCATAGTGTTGTGGGTATCAACGTAATTGAAAGAACACTTCAATCTGGCAAAAGCTAGGAAGATTTTGAATAGAGGGAAGAAATTTCATGTGAAAAGAGAAAAGATATCTACAAAAGTACAATGACAAGAAATCATCTGAGATGTCAGAGATACAGGAGATTGTCTTTTTGTGATGTGGTGGTGTTAGGTGCTGTTGAGTTGGGTCCAACTCACAGTGACTGTATGTACAACAGAACTAAATACTCCCCGACACTGTACCATGCCAGGCAATATGTCAGTGCTTTTGTGATGTTCATAGCATTTTCAGTGACTGATTATTTTGGGATTGTTTCAGGAGTGTGCTGCCACATCCTTCTCCGGTTTTTGTGGTGCTGGGGATTGCCCCCAGGGCTTCCGAGAGCACAGAGCAGCCCTCTACCAACTGAGCTAAACCCCAGCCCTGTGGTGTGTTACTAACCATGAAAGACACTGTGTAAAAGAGATAGGCATGCTTTATTTATTCATATTTTGTATCTCCAATGTGCCTGGGAACATTTCAAACATTATTTTGTATGAAATAAACTTCTATGTAAGTCTGAGAGCCATCTTCATTTTATAGATTCAGGGAGCTGAATGAAGCTCAAGAAAGGTGAAAAGATTTGCCCTGGGGTTTCTGAGTCCAGACCCTTAATTCTCTCCATGAAAACGCACCTTTTTTTCTTTGTGTGATCTTGGGCTGGAAATACATCTTGATTTCTCCTCTTCACCCTTTTGGTGAGGGGAGGATTCCCTCCATATTTTGTGGGGATTGCTGAATGGAACATGTCCAGTTCTGTTCACTGGACAGATAAGATTGACATTAGTCACCTATACCCACAATCTCAGAGAAGGGAAAATGACCACCATGCTTAGCCACATCGGGGTTGCAATTGGGAACTAAGTAAACAACCTGGACCCAAGGGAGTTGGGCTTTGGAGTAATAAGAGGGTGGGATGTTCCCTGATTCCTGTGGGAGGGTGGGATTAGGTACTTTGAATAATTCTGTAGGCTGGTAGAGAATAGAAACCTGCTACTCCGGGAAAGCCTGCAGCTGTGGCCCTGTGGTGTCCAATGATCCCACCAGATCTCAGAAGCTAAGCAGGGTCGGGCCTGGTTAGTACTTGGATGGGAAACCGCCTGGGAACACCAGGTGCTGTAGGCTTGGGAGACCGACCTGGCAACCCACTCCCAAAAATCAATCCACCATTGAAAACTCTATGAACAGCAGAGAAGCACTGACAATAGTGTTTTGCCTGTTGTACATAGGGTCCCTATGAGTCGGATGCCAACTCAATGGCACCCAACAATAACTCAGGGAAAAATAGGATCTGCATTTGGTCTGTTTGGCAAAAATTATTTTTTGTGTAAAGGATCACATATGCAGGAGCAGAATGGGGAGAAATCTTGAGATTCAGCTATTAGAGACTCTCAGATTCAGAGATCAAGGCATTGTATGCTATTCATTTTAGACCTTTCCCCACACCTGTGTGAAGCTGTAGATTTATTATCTTTCTTTATCATGTTTCTCAAAATGTCTCATTTTCTTGTGAAGCTAGGAGCTCTTGATTTTTATTATGCATGGTAGCCTCCTTTTATGTTTCTAGTACTTGCCATTCTGATCTTATGATTTTCTTATTTATTTTTAGATGCTTTTTATTTTCTCATTGATATTCCCAAATAAGGTCAGCTCTATAAGGTAAAGGGACTTTATTTTTTCTCTCTTCCCTTTATTCATAAGTGTTGGTGGGGTTACAGTTAATACAGCATTTGCTTCATCTAATATTCAACTATTACATCAGTTTTGATTATTATTTCATCAACTTGCAAAGTTTATGGATACTTTTGGCTAATATGTAGTAAAACTCATATGCATTTATAGGTTATGTTCCTCTATTCTTCCTGTGTACTCAAGAAGTTTCATCATTTACAGTGATATTATTGTCTCTCTCTCCCTTCATCCTTGTAAAGAGACTTCTAAAATCATTTATTGCTGTGTTGTCAAGGCCTATGATGGTTTCTGGTACATTATAAATGCTCAGTAAATGTTCTGAAATAGAACAGATAAGCACAATTATACACTAGAGACATGAAAGTATTTCTATGTAGCTGTTGAGCTATTTCTTACTCACATTAGTAACCTAAACATGTATCAAGGAGGATACCTGTGCTAGGTATCTGTTATCTGTTACCTATGCTACGTTATCTGTTCTCATAATATAACATCTTCCGTTAAATAAGTATTGATTTTTTTTTATAATTTAGATAAAAGAAACTCCCAAGTTCTCTTGGCTGCTGTTTTTTGTATTCCTTAAACACAGGAAATACTAACAAAGACATATCTTAAATCTTTTGTAAAGGAATATAAGATGAAGGATCAAATAATATTTATTATATTAAACTTTTATAAGATTTTTTGTTCAAATAATAAATGAAGTGCCTGGCCTATGTGTTTACTACCTGTTTCAAAGCTCTGTTGGACTTTGTCAGACACATTTATTGGTCAGTCAGAATAGATCCTATAAAGTTGATGACTTGCTAAGTGCCTTCCTTTTACCCATCCCAGATATTTGAAAATATTTTTCCTATCTGTCTCTGTGTACTTTCCACAGTTCGGTGTTTACAAATAGAATATGGAGTCTGAGATCCTGTTTGTGTAATTCTAATTCCTTTATGGCATTTTTTTATACATGTCAGCAATACAGACTCATATGGAAACATCACTGAAAGATGGGTTTATGTGCTCATATGTATCGCTGATTTCTCCTGCTTGAAAATTTAAGCAGGAAATTTATAGGATTTAAGTCAAAGTGCCCTATAGGGAGTCTTAACCATCTTTGTAGCATGATAGAAACATATTGAGGCTGTGTTCCTTCTGTTTGAAGGCGATTTTGGGATTTTACTGTTTTGTAAATTAAAGAAAGGGATTAATATCACGAATTTATTCTGGAATTCAATCAGGGTGAAAGTGATTGCTACGAAAAGCCATCTTATGTAAGAGAGAGTTTTATATTGGACTAAAATATAACCTATAATTTTTTTAGCCATGAATTAGAAAATAGATTGACTAGGTTGGTACTGGCTTCAATAACATTTATTCCAGGGGAAAAATTATCCTCCTCATTGGATGTGGGTCTATTTATTTTTGAACATGGCATTTAAGAATGGAGCATACATTTAAAATCCCTTAGAAACATCAAGTGATTTAAATAATGGGAAGATTTTGATTATTGTTCTATGTTTGAAATACATTCTTCCTTCAACAAAATTTTAGTTGTTATTGGCTGTAGGTAAGAAGGAAATGGTGTAGGAAAATCAGGGAGAAGCCTGCTAGATGGAGATAGATTTTGAAGTCACAAAAGTGATCCTAAGCTTTTCAAAGAGAGACATATCCCTGAATTGTTTTCCTTTCATAGTTTTAGTTTTTTTCACATGATGAACCAAATTGGAGATGTTACTCTTATTTGGCCTGTATTTCTCTCTCCTTGACCCCCACCAATTCTCACTCTGTTCCTTTTTATCCTCTTCTTTTTGATTGTACCCTAGTGACTGCTACTGGATAAGAACTGATTTTGTGATAATCAAAACACACTGCTTCAAGTTTTAATTATTTGCATCTGTCTTTTACACATGAAATAACCATCAGCACCTTTATTTCTTTAGAGATGATTGCATCCACAAAAGTCCTGACATACAAACTTTTTCTACTATTAACTATTTTTGTTTTGGGTAAATTTTTCTTTTGAAAATAAAATGAAATGATAGATCCTTCAGGGCTAATTCTAGGGGCTATCTGATTTGGGTTTGCACATTATTCTTTCATGCCCTCTAATGGCAGTCTGAGGGAACTCTTACTTGAAAGGTGTTTTAATAAATGAAGCTTACAAAAATAAATAAAAGATCACTCAAAGCTTTTAATATAAACACCTTTCCCATGCCAGGTATTCTTGTTGTGGAGAAAGGACCAAATGTTCATTTACTGAACTTTGTAGAGTAGACTTTTGTTTGATTTTCAATAATTTTTAAGGAATTACTTTCTTTAGATTATTATTTTAAAAGTTCTATTTTTATTTTTAAAAATTCTTATATGATGTACTTCAGGTGATAGATATTTTCTGAAGTGTTTATTTTCTTTTGAATTAGCAAAAAATATACATATGGATAACACACACACACAAACACACACACACAGATGTATATATTATCTTTACAAATCAGCTTTGTGTTTTTATTATTTGATATGAGTGGGGATGAGGAATGGAAAGGTTCAGATTAGTTTCTTCAGAGGAGTTATGTCATTTCTTTCTATGATGTTATAGAATAAACCTGGGCTAAGGTGCTGGCATCTTATGCCTTTTCAGTGTTATCCCTGTATATTTAACAAACAGCTGGTAAAGGTGGCCCAGGTCTCAAACCTCATGGGTGCTCACAGAAGATTCATTCTAAAGTTCGAAATACCTTGAGGAAAAATTTCACCACATCTTAAAAATGTGCTTGTATCAGCGGGTTTCAGCTGTTTATTGTAACCAGCTGGTTTTTATTGATTTGTCTTATTTTGCTCCTCATTTTACTTTTCTCTTCATATGGCCTTCTTCCCAGCTCACACTACTGTCATGTACAGATGAAGTTGCGTGGCTTCAGTGCCATCCAAGAGTTCTTGACATTGGCAAGAAACAGCATGGAAACATTGGCCTACCGGTATTAAGAGAATCTTTCCCTTCTGCGTCTTGTTTCATGAGCTTTTATTGCTTGTCCTCGAAAATTACACTGTCTCTTCAAAATGCTGTTAAATAGGTTTCTTGGCTATTGTGTGCACCTGAAATAATATTTATGAGCATTACTATATATACATATCATTAAGGCTAGACTCTAAAAAGACATATTCATAATTTTTTTTGTCCTTACAAAAATGTCAAAGTTCTGTGAATATGATAATTCTATACCAATCAGTGCTTGCAGCCGTACCACTGTGGCATCCGATCCCGTCAGATCTCAGAAGATAAGCAGGGTTGGGCCTGGTTAGTACTTGGGTGGGAGACCACCTGGGAACACCAGGTGCTGTAGGCTTGGTCAGAAAGACCCAGCAACCCACTCCCCAAAAATAATCCACCATTGAAAACTCTATGAGTAGCAGAGAAACACTGACAATAGTGTTTTGCCTGTTGTACGTAGGGTTGCTACACAACATAAAGTAGGCTGACAATGCAAACACTCTTTGAGCCAGGGGCTGCGATAATTAGAATAACTCCTGTTTATTGAGGGCTGGGGTTTAGCTGAGTTGGTAGAGTGCTGCACTGCACTCTCTGAGGACCCAAGTTCAATCCCCAATACTTCAAAAATGGGAGAAGGACGTGGCAATCCGTTACCAAAGCAATCCTGAAACAATCAGCCATTGAAAACCCTATGAGGGTCACTATGAGTCAGACTGGACTCAATGGCACCTAACAGCAACAACAACAACTGTTTACTGAATGCTTACAATGTATTAGGCTCTACACAATTCACCTCTAGTCTTCATCTCACCTCTGCAAAAAGTGGTAATTATTATCATTAAACCCATGAGAACATTGAGCTTCAAGAAGTGGAGTGATATGCTAGGCAAAATGACACTACCTTGTAATCCACCTTACTGAGGAGGCCGAGGCAAGAGGATTGTGAGTTTGAGGCCAGAGGCAGCATATACAACTTAGTGAGAGCCAGTCTCAAAAAAAAAAAAAAAAAAAAAAAGAGTAGGGTGCAACTCAGTAGTAGAGCATTTGCCTAGCATGTGTGAGGCCCTGAGTTCACTCCCACCAATAGGTAAAAAATAATATGGTGTGACTTGTCATAGTGCTATTAGAAATGAGAGCTAGGTTAATTTAAATCTGCTTTGATCTTAGTGAAAGGTTGTGAGAGAGGATGGAATGTAGACATGATTCTCTATATTTTCTCTGTTGTGCCTCATAATTTTTGCTTTGATCTTTCTCTTCAGCTTTAAATTTGCATTTACATTTGAGAAAATGGCTTTACATTTTTATTTATATTAGACCAAATAGACAATTTTAGCTATAGAGCTAAATAAATAGTTTTGCAGTTGAACTTGGGTTTGAATTTAGGCTCTCTCACTCCCTAACTGTGAGAAGTTCAGTGAATTAAGTAATTTCTTCCCATGTTTAAAAAGGATGAAAACAGTAACTGTTTCATAGATGTGTTATCAGGATTAAATAAACATACTGTGTACCTTAGAATAAATTCTTTATAGATGATGATTATTATTTTTGTTGATGTGTTTGAATTCTATCATCTTATTTTAAGGATTAAAGATTTAAGTGTTAAAACTAGGGAATAAAAATGTGTATTGTGCTGGAATCTGATTACCTACATGTCTCTTAATAGCTTCAAGTATTGTCAAACAGCCACATCTTATTCTGTTTCACCCCTGGATGATTGAAAACACAAAAATATCTTGCTCCATGTTAAGAAATTAAGCCCAATTGTGTACGATTCTCATTACACATTAACAAAAATTCCTACTTTTTTCTTTTCTTTTTTAGTTCATACTGTTATGTAAGGTGAGGAATATATAAACAAGGTGATTTAATAGTTGCATTATGGATATAGCAAATGACTTATTACTCTGTGCCCCACTAACATTTATAAACAAAAATTTAAAAAAGAAATTAAGCCTAAAGTTCTGTTTTGATTCCTGTCTCTTAGCTAAATGCCAATATTTTCAAAAAGCAGATTCAAATAAACCAGTGCAACTTCAAATAAATGTAATGCAACTGAATGAAACTCTTGGCATTAGATGAAGTTGCTGTATCCACCGACTCCTTAGTATTATAGTGATTACAAGATGCAGAGATCTCTGAATGTTTTTTAAAATATAATTGAGAAGAGAAACTCTAAGGAAGGAGAGATGCTGGTCACTGTGTGAATACTATAAAGGTATTGTCTTACAAGAAGTTCACAATTCTGTGTTGGGTGTAGGTTTTTCTAGTTGAGAATCTGAGCTTTAGGAATAGCTACATAATGTTCCCAATGTCACATAGCTAATAAGAGGCACAGCCAATGACCACCTCTAAAGTCCATCCTAACGTACTTTCCTGTGTCCTTCTTATTGCTGTGCTGAATCATTTCCATTTTAAAAGTAACCACTCACAAAAACTAGCATGAGATGGAAGAGATACAGAAAATCGCTTCTCCCAGGCAGAGAACAGAGGAAGAACTCAAATGAAACTTTCCAATCTTTGGAACATCACTGACCTCCCTCTCACACATTCTTCTCTAAGAAGCATTCATTTAAAAGAATGGGTTTATTAAATTAACAATCATTCAGTGATATCAATTAATAGAGCATGATGAATTATTTTCTTTTGCAATTGTGTGGTAACTGTAGGCACCCACAATGATACTGCTATTATTTTAAGTAGACTTGCATATGCTTATGGTGGGTTACCATATTAACTTTCCCTAATTTGAATACAATATGGGATTTAGCTCAGTTGGTAGAATACTACGCTGCAGTCTCTGAGGTCCCGAGTTCAATTCCCAGCACCACAAAAAATGGGAGAAGGACCTGGCAATCCACTCCCAAGGCAATCCCGAAACAGCCATTGAAAACCCTATGAGGGTCGCTATGAGTCGGATAACGACTGGATGGCACCAAACAACAACAAACAACAATAACAATTTGAATACATTATATTTTTGCTTCATTCTATATGTAAAAAGAAAAGTAACAGATAGTTTACTACTGTCCAATCCAGGTATGAATCTGTCTTATTGATTCCTCCTGGAGGAACTTGCTGATTTCAATAGGTGATATATGAACAAAACAATTTAGCTACTCAGCATTCTCGAGGGCAGAGAGGTACATGTCTTCTTTATCCTCCAGCCATGCAGACCCCCAATCATTTTCCATAATGCATATGGTTTCTCTATTTGAATGGTTCTCATTCTCTTATCTTCAAATCCCTGGTAGCACTTTCCCAATGAGGCTGCAGCTTGCTGCCTCAGCAAGTTAACTAGAAAACTTAAAACTTTTATGTTTAATAGTTTGAGGCCACCTGATCTTTCTCCTGAGTGATAAATATGGCAAAACATAGTCTTCTGTCAATTTCTGTATTTGTTATTAAGACAGAAAAAATTTAAAAAAAAGACATACATCATAGAATTTAAGATCCCGAGTTTCTGTGTGAAACTTAAAGAATGAGCTCACTTACACTTTAATCTGGGTTTTGCAAATGTCACTATTCATTTTATGGGGATTAAGTGATCTTGGGAAAACAAACAAACAATGGACATGGGGTTCCTAGTGCTGGTTTCCAGTCCATGTTCTTCTATTTGATGGTTTTGGAAAGCAGTTTGCCCTTCTAAATTTGTGTCTTCATTTAAATAGCAGTAATAATTATTTTCATACATCACAGGATTCTTGTGTTCTCAAATAACTGCTATGTAAAGTGCTTTATAAATAGCAATTCTATGGAGATACAAGGGCTGTGGTTTAGCTCAGTTGGTAGAGCGCTGCTTTGTGCTTCCTGAGAACCTGGGTTCCATCCCCAGCACCACAAAAAATGGGAGAAGGACATGGCAATCCACTCCCAAAGCAATCTCAAAACAATCAGCCATTGAAAACCCTATGAGGGTCACTATGAGCCAGACCCACCTTGAGGGCACCTACCAACAACAGCATGGAACTATAAATTTAGTATCACTATTTGTCACACACACACACACACACACACACACACACACACACAGTTGGTTTTAGAAGTGCCAGTAGCTTTATTATTCCAGGTTAACAAATTGAGTGAGCAAATGGATTCAACATGAGAAGCACAGTACTAAATACCTAGGAGGTTCCCAAATTCCAGGTTCCCAGTAAGTACCAGGGCATGTGAGCAGGTCCTGGGGTATCCAGAAGCCTGGCCAGGCATAACCACCAATGTTTACTCAGTGTGCTGTGCAAATTCTAGTATTTTCTGTGTGCATCAGACTTGGGAGCTTTAGCAGGGGCCTACTAGGATTATTAAAACCCAAAGGCACTTATATTTCCTGTTTCTTTGAAGTCTATAATCTGGTGGAGCAATTCTCCTCCCCATCCCACCTTCTGCAATCTTCACTTCCCTCTGCTTATTCCCTCCCTCCTTTCTACTCTTCATATTGTCCCCTCTTCACTCAGTTTAATTGTTCATTTTTATATATCAACTTATGTATAGGATTTTTAGCTACCTTTAAGTAATATTCAACTTCTGCATTCAAGTGAGAACATGTAGTATTTCCCTTTTTGAGCTTGCGTTTGTTCACTTAAGATGATGTCCTCCAGTTCCATCCATTTTGCTGCAAATACCATTATTTCATTTTTTTTATTGCTGAGTAGTATTCCTTTATGTATACATACCATAATTGTTTTATCCATTCTTCTGTTGATGGGCATATTCTATGGGTATAATATACATGAAAGACTAAAGGAGCCCTTGAGCAGGAAAACGGAGCAGAAGGAACAAGGGAGGAGAGGAAAAGAGACAGAGGAAGGTGAGTGGATGGTGGAAAATAAAAGAAGCTCAGTGATGAGCTGTGGGTGAGTGTGTTTTTGAAGGTTTGCAGGGAGAATCACTAGGGCAACTGACAAGTCAGAAGAACCAACTCCACAGTATGGTGTATGAGGTGGTAATCCATGCAGAGCCACATGCATTAGTGCAGGAATACAGATACTTCAGGCATGCATTGTCTCAGGGTGTAAAGAAAAGCAATGTGTTACCATTTAACACCTGTTTCAGCACTTCCACCATCACCCATGTGGCCCAGGACCCTTGCCATTCTTTACATTGGCATACCCCTTCTCATGCAGCTCTTGATATTCATTTGAAGCATTTACACTTGGGTGAAAATATTATGGCAGTGTGGAATGAATTACTCCAAAGCCTAGAGTATTTTTGAGATGGCCTCTTAGGTAAAGTCTTTCTTTTAGGTAGAATTAACCACAGATGGAGCAAAATAAGTCCTGGAAGGCTTACAAAACTGGCGAATTCTCCAGAGTTTGCTATTTCTTTTGAAACTGTGAACATGATATTCCTAATGAAACCCAAAGGCCAAAGACTCATCTCAATGGAATCTGTGGTTTTAGACTCATGAAACTTATTTAAATGAAACTTGCCTTTCCCACAGCTGTGCATGAAACTTCCCATGGCAAGAATTTTTAAATCACTACAGACAGCTTAGTGAATACATCTGCTGAGTTTATCGCTATGGCCAGTTCTGTCAGTAGAAGAAAAAATTAAGATAAACCTATTAGACTGTAGTTATATGATAAATCAAAAGAGTCATTTTAAAGACTGAATTTTAAAACATAGGTGACTAAACACATTGATGCTTAGTTTAATGACTACTTAAAGGGAAGAATTCCAGGAAATACATTCTTTATAAAATTCTTCCTTAATTATTGTCGCTACTGGAATAATAGGGTAAAGTGCTTGGTCTACACTCTCTGAGGACCTGGGTTTGAGCCCCAGCACTGCAAAAATGGGAGAAGCATGTGGCAGCCCACGTCTGAAACAATCAGCTATGGAAAACCCTATGAGGGTCACTATGAGTTGGATCCGACTTGATGGCAACTAACAACAAACTGGAATAATAACGATGCAACTCCCTTACATGTCATGTTGGTAGAACAGTTTTATGAAGGGTCTGTCTGCAGAGGAAGGTGACAGTATAAGTGATAGTTTGACAGAATGGGTGATAACTCATTGGATTTAAAAGTTCATAGTACTGTTGTTCAATGGAATACTAGAGTTTGTTGTAGTCATTAAATTTAATGTAAAGTATCATTTTGGTATGCACCATTCCAATTGCTGGAGCTTATTGGCAATTTTTAAAAACAAGCTTTAGTTGTCTTAGGCATTATGACTGACATATGATATAACAAAGTTAGATCCTTAACAAGTCATCTAGTATCTATGAGCCTTAGTTTTCTCTTGTTGAATAAGGATATGCACTAGATCATCTGCCATTCTCCTCACCTCTAAATTTGAATAATTCCAATAGTCTTTAAAGACCTGAACAATATTGTATAGATTACTTGTGCTGCCACCAACCAAATAGAAGGAAATCATTTATGGCGTGTGGTTCAGTTTAGGTTTAGCTCAGTTGGTGGAGTGCCTTGCTCCACTCTCTGAGGCCTGGAGTTCGACCCACAGCATCACAAAAATGGGAGAAGGACATGGTAACCTATATTCGGAACAGTCAGCCATTGAAAACCCTATAAGGGTCTCTATGAGTAGGAGCCGCCTTGATGGCACCTAACAACAACAACAACAACACTCCCATAGTGCAATTCTAATGCAATCCTTTTCCCCCACATTTTAATATTTATGAAAATTTGGTGATTCTTACATGCAATGGCATGACATAACTCAAGCTTTAGCAGTGTCTTTTTTCCTTACAATTACATTAAATAATGCCTTGATTTATTCTCTATAGAATCTCAGGTTTGATGAAATTCAGAATGTGTCAGGCAATGTGCTGTGTGCTGAGGACACCTGGTCCTGTCAGCTGCAGTAAGGGGTGCAGTACCCTAATGTTACTGCCTACACTGATGACTTCGCCTTCCAGGGATCTCCACTTAGGTGAAGCTGGATCCTTGTCTCAGTGGCAGGAAAGAAATCCAAGATGAGGCAGAAAGGTAGCAGAGTTTAGAGGCTATTAGATAAAAGGAAAGAGATAGTCCATGATAGAGGTGCTGTCCTGCTTGAGTATCTTCACAATATATATGTGTGTGTGTTTGTGTGTGTGTGACTTCTGTGCCTTTTGAAGTTAACACTTCTCCAAAAAGGATGTAATTTGCAATTGAATCCAAAGCATTAGAAAGAACTGTATTTTCTTTAATTCTTCTTTATCTTAAAGAACTTCCTCTTCTGTGAATAAATTTTTAGGTTTGGGGACAAAAGAGAGGGTGTTAATAAGATAGGAACTTTTAAGAGGGGGTGTCAAATAAGATAAAAACTTTTGGTATACTTTAATATAAAGAAGTCCTCTTTAGTAGATTGAGACCAGAAGGAGGCTTAGGAGGTGCATGGGTTAGATTTACAGATAAGGAAGGGGTGCTGTTAGGATGCATATATCAAAAATGGCCAAAGGAGCTTTTACAAGGAAGCTGTCTGGGCATATGCTGGTTGCAATTGTGGTCCTTCGTATGATTCATAACATTTTCAGAGAAGCACAGAATCGCAGAGGGAAAAGCAAGGTTAAATTCAAAGGTCACATACATTTTTACTCTTAAATGTAGCTATTTTCACTTAAAATATTTCTCAAGGTAATTTCTCTATACTGACAATCCTCACAACAGCTTTCATAGGAATTGTGTCAGAGTCCTTGATTTTCATCAGGTGAGACTTAAACCAGATCCTGGGGTGAGGGCTCCTTTCCTTCCTATGTCCCCTAAATTTCCACTGAACTTCCTATCCTGCCTCAGTCCATGTTCTTAAAAAGTTCCCATTCTAAACATATAATCACGTAAAGAAGTCCCAAAAGACAACAGTGTTGTTTATGTTATAAAGGCACATCATTGCCGTTGTCCTCATCTATCCCAGCTGTATATCCACCGTTGGCCCCTGACCACTTCTGCACAGCCTACTCCTTTGACATCATGAATAACCTCTTTGATAAACTGTGTGTGCTTTATGACAACAACATAATTTTAATACATTGTTTCTGAATAATCTATATCAATGAGGCACTCTTGTGGCCTGATGGAGAGGAAAATCATGAGTGCTTTGATTACAGAAACATTTAGCAATTACTAAAAACCTATTTTCTTCTGCTCCAATCTTGGTGTCCATCTTATGGCCTGACTTAATCTTTATTTGACCTCTAATTTTTAAAATGCTTTTTGTTATTCATTCTACAAATAATTATTGTTGTTAGGTGCTGTTGAGTCATGTCCAACTCATTGTGACCATATGTACAACAGAATGAAAAACTTCCTGACACTGTGCTATTCCTGGCACTATGTCAGTGCTTCTCTGCTATTCATAGGGCTTTCAATGGTGGATTGTTTCATGAGTGTGTTGCCAGGTCCTTCTCTCTAGCCTGCAGCACCTGGTATTCCCAGATGGTCTCCTATCCAAGGACAACTAGGCCAACCCTGCTTAGCTTCTGAGATCTGATGGGATCAGAAGCCACAGTGGTACAGCTGCAGGCTCTGGTAACAGTAGCATGAGTTTAATGACAATTACAGCCAGAAACCTTCTACTTAGTCCAATTAAAATGATTTGTTCTTGCTGTTGCAAATGCTAAAAGAGACTAAATAGATGGGCAAGGATTATGGAAAAAGGAGAAGAGAAAGGGTATGGAAGAAGTGTCAGGTGAATGAAGAAGTAGGTTATCCCATGTAACTTTAGTACTTTGGAATGGGAAAGAATACAAATTGACCCTCAAACTGATTTCATCAAAGTGGGGTCAAAGGCATTAGGAATGGCCACTGACGTACACCTATTTTTGTCTCATTTTACAGAGGTAAAATGTGGCAGAAAAGTTGCAAGCAGATTAAAACAAATAAATATGTTTATATTTGAGTCTTTTTCACCTGCCCACATTTTTTGGTAATAAGCAAATTATGGACACAATCTCGTTTTTACTTTTCTGCTGAACACTGCTCTTTGCATCAGAAGTATATTTGCTGTTTAATTATATAGTGTTTCCAAATATAAAGATAATGGATGCATTATTCATTTAACATATATATTTTTGTGTCTACTATATATCAGGGGATGAGGTTTAGCTCAGTTGGTAGAGCCCCTGCTCTACATTCTCTAAGGACCTGAGTTGCATCCCCAGCACCACAAAAATAGAAGAAGGATGTGGCAGTCCACTCTCGAAAATAATCCTGAAACAATCAGCCACTGAAAACTCTATGAGGGTTGCTATAAGTCAGACAAAACTCGATGGCACCTAACAACAACTATATATCAGGGTTTGCTCTCAGTACTGACTGCATCAGGTATTATTAAGTGGAAAACTATCTTAATTAACTATTACCACATTGCTAGACATTTAGGTTGTTTCCAGTTTTTCCCTTAAGGGAAACTCTTTGAAATACAGATTTTCCCTTCCCCAAAATAGGACTATTTTCCAAACATGTGAGCATTTTTTAGTGGTGGGCAATGGAAAGAAAAAGAGAGGGGACTTTTGATTTATTTTCAACTATTTTAGTGTTTTCATATCAAAATCATTATTTGTTCACAAAGGATAATAAAATTAAACCATTGTGTGGCTAGTAGGATGTTTAAGACAGAAATATAGAGACATTTTATGATGATGTATGAATTTTTTATAAATAATTTGCTTGAATTATTTATATTAGCTACTAATTAAATTTAAGATTTTCTGATTAAGATGATAATTTAGTTGTTTACAAAGAAATTAAAGGACATCAGTTTTAGCTGTTAATATTTAGAACTGATAAGATGGAACTAACCAAATATTAATGTAATGTGACTTTTAGAAATCTTACTTCAGCAGACCAATGACATTACAGAACATGGAGAAATGCTCCTTGTCAAAGAAAACCAAATTTTGAACAAACTCTGGAAGACATTCTCTTAGAACTAATCCTAAATTGCTAAAGGATATAACAGATGATATAAGAAGTCCTTTGCTTTTTGGAACTCTATGACAAAATGATAATTTATGTTTCTATTGTGTTATATAGGGATTTAGATGCATGACTCATATCAATCACCTGCTCATTGGTGAAAGATTAAAATCTGTATATACATGCACATATATGTGAGCATCAGATTTTTTTTATAGCTGCTTCTGATGTATCCCTCTCCAATATAACCACCTCCCAAAGCTTTATGGAATTCTTTCTAGGCATTATCATGGGGTGTGGTCATGAATGTATCAGTTATCTCATTCAGCAGACAAGTAAAAATGAATAAAAACAAGTTAATACAGCAGCTTTAATTTTTTAAACTATAAAATCAAATTGACAGGTCATTTAGGATAGTAGAAAAAGACTGCAAACAGTATATCCGTTACAAAATAAAAGCAAAACCCAAATAAAAGCCTGTCCAAAGTGCATAAATACATATTTTATGGTACTTCTCTTTTAATATGGTAAATTGGTCAATTACTTTCATTATTAAAGAGAGAAAAAAACTTATGTAAATATTTCCCGATATACTTTTTGGGCTAGTAACATTAGCTGTAAGACTAAGACTTTGGTTTTTTTGCAGAATTTCAGTACAGAATATTATGAGAGAAAATAAGAATAAATTTCAGCAAGAAGGAGTGCCTACACAAGTATATCATGTAAAACAGTATCAGAAACAGACTAAACAATAAAAATTATTGAACAGTTTATTTCACATTACATAATGTAGTTTGTCTGATTTTACTCACAGTAATTTACTATAAAATATTGCATAGCTATTCAAAGAAGTGCCTGCAGCCGTAGCCCTGTGGCATCTGATCCCATCAGATCTCAGAAGCTAAACAGGGTCGGGCCTGGTTAGTTCTTGGATGGGAGACCACCTGGGAACACCAGTTACTGTAGGCTTGGGAGATGGACCCAGCAACCCATTCCCCAAAATCAATCCACCATTGAAAACCCTATGAACAGCAGAGAAGCACTGACAATAGTGTTTTGCCTGTTGTACTCAGGGTCTCTGTGAGTCGAATACTGACTTGATGGCATCTAACAACAACAACAACAACAACAACAACAACAACAACAACAACATTCAAGAAAGTAGAAAAAAGTAAACTGTGAAAAAGGTTAATAGAAGGAGATATTAAATATTATACCAGAAATAAATGAAATAGAGACTAAACAAATAGAAGAGACCATAAAAGGTTGAGGCGATTTTTGCAAAGATAAAATTGACAAACTTTTAACCAGACTAAGAGGGAAAAAGAGAAGAATCAAACACATAAAATCATAAATGAAAGGGGAGGTGTTAAAACCAATACAAAACAGAAACATAAAGGCTCATGAGATTATAATGAACAATGATATAGCAGTAAACTGGATGCCCTAGAAGAAATGGATAAATTCTCAGAAACACAACCTACAAAGACTGAATCAGGAAGAAACAGAACACCTCAAGAATCCCATAACAAGAAAGGAGAATGGATTAGTAATTCAAGTCTCCCATCAAAGAAACATACAGGATCTGAAGCCAAATCATTGCTGAATTCTACTAAACATTGAAAGAAGAATTAAGACAAACCATTCTCAACTTTTTCCAGAAAATTGAAATGGACAGAATCCTTTTACCCTTATTTAATGAACCAGCATTACTATGACACCAAAGTTAGAAAAGGACAAGCTGAGAAAAGAACTACAGGCTAATATCCCTGATGAACGTAAATGTAAAATTTCTCAACAAAATGCAAGCACACCAAATTCAGCATCACATTGAAAAGATCCTCTGTCATGATCAAATGTTTTTTTTTAATAAAGATACAAGGCAGTTTGAACATAGGCAAATTGATTAATGTGATGCACCACAATAAGAAAACCATATTACCTCAGTAGATATATAAAATGTACTTAACAGAATTCAATATCTGTTCATAACAACTCTCAGCAAATTATGTATAGAAGGAATTTACCTCAACACAGTAAAGACCAGTATGATAAACCCACAGCTAACATCATACCTGATGAAAAATTGAAATCTTCTGAGAACAGGAGCAGGACAAACATGTCAATTATCACCATTTATACTCAACACAGTACTGGCAGTCCTAGCCAGTGTAATTGTTGTTGTTAAGTGCCATTGAGTTGGGTACAACTCATAGCAACCCTATGTGCAACAGAACAAAACACTACCAACTGTTCCTGGCACATGATCTTTCTTTATGTTTAAGCCCATTATTGCAGATACTGTGTCAATCCATCTAATTGAAGGTCTTCCTTTTTTTATTGACCCACCACTCTCCCAAACATGAAGTCCTTCTCCAGGTATTGGTCCCTCCTGACAACATGTCCAAAATATGTGAGACACAGTGAAGCCATCTTTGCTTCCAAGGAACACTCTGTTTGCACATCTTGTAGGACAGATCTGTTAGTTCTTTTGGTAGTCCATAGTATATTCAATATCAATCTCTAGCACCATAATTGAAAAGCATCAATTCTTCTCCTGCCTCCCTTTTTCAGTGTCCAGCTTTTACAACCATATTATGTGACTAAAAATATCATGGCATCAGTGTGATTAGTCAAGAAAAATAAAAGGAATCCAAATTGCAAAGAGACAACTAAATTATCCCTGTTTTCAAACAATGGGTGATATATGTGTGTGTGTGTGTGTGTATATGTATATATGTATATATATACATATATACATATATACATATATATATACATATAGAGAGAGTAGCTAATAATAGTGTATTGTATACTTGAAAATCACTGTGTTTTCACAATAAAAAAGGTAAGTATGTGAAGTAAGGCATTTATTATTTAGCTTGATTTAGCCATTGCACAAAGTGTGCATATTTCAAAATATCATGTAATCAACTCTGAATATGAACAATTTTTTGAAAGAGGGTCTCACTATTTAACCCAAATTGACTTGGAATTCATGATCCTCCTGCCTCAGCCTCCCAAATGTTAGGATTACAGGTGTATGCCACCATACCCCAGCCTATGCACTTAAGACACAAATGAATATTTTAAAAGTTGTATATCCAGATTTATATGGTAGAAATTTCCAGATAGTCCCAATTTTATTTTATGGGAAAAAATTCTGTACTCAGCCATTTAGAGATTTTACATATAATTCTACAATTCCATGGAAAATAATTGCTGTGGAAATATTCCACTTCTCTAGCCAGTAGACATCATCATGCTCAGACATCTGAAACAAAAGTTGGTGCTGTCCCTGCTCTACTTAGACCTCATTCCACCATATAGGGTCACTGTCCATCAGAAGTATATATATGTAAAAAAAAAAAAAAACCTAAGAATGTTGTTATTATAGATGGTCTAGAAAATGCATGTAATAGTTCTGACAGGGTAAAATGAAAGTTCACTACAGAAAAAGTTTCTATCTTAAACAGAACTGGAACCCAGGGATATATAGAAAAATATTACCATAAAAAGACAAGTAAATGGTAAAGAAGTCTTTGATGGGGGGACAGGGGGAGGAAGCATACAAGAGGGTAAGGGGGAACCTATATGAATAATGTACAACAAAATGCGTATATGGAAATGTCACAATGAAAAGCATGTCAGAATGCATCACATTAAGGTTTACCTTAAAAATTTCCAAAAAAAAGTACATATATGTGTCACTCTAGCTTTGTGGCCTGCAGCTGTAGCCCTGTGGCATCCGATCCCATCAGATCTCGGAAGCTAAGCAGGGTCCGGCCTGGTTAGTACCTGGATGGGAGACCGCCTGGGAACACCAGAAGCTGTAGGCTTGGGAGAAGGACCTGGCAACCCCTTCCCAAAAATCAATCTGCCATTGAAAACCCTATGAACAGCAGAGAAGCACTGACAATAGTGTTTCCCCTGTTGTACAGAGGGTCGCTATGAGTCGGATACCAACTCGACGGCACCTAACAACAACAACAACTAGCTTTGTGAGGGTTTTGATGCTATAACTATTATATGGTATGAAATTGTTGTTTTGATAGGTAAGTATCAAAATCAGATTTCTGTATGTAGAAGTCTCCTTTCTTAAAAGTATAAAAGTATCAGTGTCCTTGTGGACACTAGAGTTGTGTTAGGTGACAGTGGTTATGTCCCTCAAATGAGAAGACAGACATTATGAGGAAGATTATAGAAGGAAAGCAAAGTGGCTTGAATGCTGTGAAGACAAACTAAGGTGCAAACTGTTTTGGGGAAGTGGAAGTAGAGATTCTCACATTCTTTCTCTGCTGGGCCATTGCAAATTTCTATTAATACTCATCCTGGCTTTCATTTTGCTCTCTTCATATTGCATTCAATACCCAGTCTGAATTCCACTCTGTTCAGAAACCCAAGTTGGACTCTGCCAATGACAATTATCATTGCACATGGTATTTTCATCTCTAATGACCGTCATCTTCTCCATTTTTCTTTATATAACCACTTCAGTTCTTCTACTCTGGCCTTAGTGAATTACTTGAAGTCCCCTATAAATCCCCTACTCCCTTAACCACAGAATGATGCACAATCCTGCTTCCCCTTATAATTGTTAAAAATCCTTAGCCTACAATTTGTGGAACCTCAATACAAATTATCTTTGACAACAAATATATTATTTCATATATCAGGACATTCAGCACAGCTTCCCACAATGAAGAATTCACTTTACCTGACAATTAAGGACCCAGGTTCTTTCTATCTTTTCTCTGTTATCTTTAGACACTACTTTTTTTTTTTCAGACTGAAGCAGCATGGCTATAGCAATTGCTGACATATCAATCACAAAAATATGTAAAAACAAGAACAAAGCCAGAAATCACTCACATATTCTCATTCCAGAACTATTTGAATTATTCTTAGATCTGTAGTTCTCAAGTGAAGGGATTTTTATCTCCTCCTAGCAGGTATTTATCAATACTGAAGGTATTTTTTTATTGTCTCAAATTGCAGGGGTATTGGGTGCTAATGCTATCCAGTGGATAGAAGTCAAGGACACTACTAAACATTTTTACAATACTCAGGAAAGTCTTCTTCCTTCCCTTTCCCCCTGCTAACTTAAACTGAAGTACCAAACACTAATATTACAAAGCTCGAGAAACTCTACATTAGACCAGTAAGAACCACTCCTGGGTGTAGTAGGGATGGGCTTTGTGTTTTCTGTGGTATGTGATTGCACATGAATAATACTTCCTTTTGTTTATCCATTCATCAATTCATAGGCACAGAGGCTGATTCCATAACTTGGCTATTGTGAATAGTGCTGCAATAAACATGGATATGCAGGTATCACTGATGTTGGTTATTTTGGGTATGTAATCAGAAGTGATAGAGTTGGGTGATACTATAGTTCTATTTTTAATTTTTAAGGAGCCTCTGTCTTTATTTCCATAGCAGCGGGAATAATTTACATTTCTACCAACAGTGTATAAGTGTTCTTCCTGCCTCCCATCTTTGTCAGCCTTTGTTGTTGTTGACTTTCTTGATGATAGCTATTCTGACTAGGATAATATGGAATCTCAACGTAGTTTTGATGTGTATTTTCTTGACGGCTAAAGGTGTTGATCAGTTTTTTTTGATGTATTTATTGTCCATTTGTACTTCTTAGTTTGAAAGTGTTTGTTCAGTTCATTTGTTCATATGTTGGTCAGATTATTTGCTCATTTGGTGTTTAATTTTTTGAGTGTATATATATTCTCAATGTTAATCCCTGTTGAATGTATATCTGGCAAAGATTTTCTCCCATTTGGTAGACTGTCTCTTCACTGGTATTCATTTTGCTGCACAGAAATATTTTTTATTTGTTGCAATCTCATTTTCAGTTCTTGTTATTATTTCTTAAACTTTTAGAGTCCTACTCAAAAATGCATTGCCTATGCCTATATTTTGAAGTGTATTCCTTGTTTTTTCCTCTAGTAGTTTTGATGTTTCAGATTATACATTAGTCTTTGATGAATTTTGAGCTGATTTATGTACAGTGTGAGAGATAAGGATCTAGTTTCCATCTTCTTCATGTGGATATCCAGTTTTCCCTGTATCATTTGTTAAAGAAGCTGTCTTTTCTTCCCCCAATGTATGCTTTTGGTATTTTTGTTGAGAATAAGATTGCTATAGCTACATAGATTAACTTCTGGATTTTCTATTCTGTTCTATTGATGTTTATGTCTGCTTTTTAAAAAAATGCCAGTACTATAATCCTTTGTTACTATGGCTTTGTAGTATAGTTTGAAGACAGGTGTTGTGATACCTCTAGAACAGCTCTTATTGTTCAGGATTGCTTTGGCTATTGGAGATCTTTTCTGTTTCCCTATGAATTTTAGTATTTTTTTCTATTTCTGTGAAGAATATCTTTGAAATTCTGATGGAGGTTACATCAAATCTCTGGATCCCTTTTAGTAGTATGATCATTTTAACAATATTAATTCTGCTGATCCATGAACATGGAAAGTCTTTTCATCTTCCAGTGTCCTTTTCACTTTCTTACATCAATATTTTATTATTTTCATTTCAGAGGTCTTGTATCTCCTTGGTTAGTTTTATGTCCAGGTATTTTATTTTTATTTTATTTTGGGGATGCTATTGTAAATGGAAGCACTGTAGTGTCCAATCCCATCAGATCTCAGAAGCTAAGCAGGTCAGGCTTAGTTAGTACTTGGATAGGAGACAGCCATGGAGCTGTAGGCCTGTAGGCTTGGGAGAAGGACCTGGCAACCCACTCCCAAAACTCAACCTGCCATTGAAAACCCTATGAATAGCAGAGAAGTACGGACAGTAGTGTTTGGAAGAAGGACCTGGCAACCCACTCCCAAAAATCAACCCACCATTGAAAACCTTATGAATAGCAGAGAAACACTAACAATAGTGTTTCACTTGTTGTATGTAGGGTCACTATAAATTGTACACCGACTCGACAGCACCTGACAGCAACAACAACTGTGAATAGGATTGTATTCTTGATTTCTTTTTCAGCAAGTTTGTTACTGGTGTATAGAAAAGCACTGGTTTTTGTATGTTAATTTTGCATCCTGCAACTTTGCTGAAAGTGCTTATCAGACATAAGAGTCTTTTGGTGGAGTCTTTAGTGTCTTTTAAGTATAAGACCAAATCATTTTCAAAAAGGGATGATTTAGTTTCTTCCTCTCCTATTTGTACTCCTTTTTTGTTTGTTTGTTTGCCTTATTGCTCTTGGTAAGATTTTAAGCACTATATTGAATAAGAATGAAAAAAGTGGACATCCTTATCTCATTCTTGATTTTATAGGAAATGCTTTCATTTTCCCCCCACTCAATATAATGTTGGCTGTTAGTTTATTAACTGGGGCTGGGATTTAGCTCAGTTGGTAGAACACCACTCTGTAGTCTCTTCAGTCCCAAGTTTGATTCCCAGCACCACAAGAATGGGAGAAGGATGTGGCAATCCACTCCCAAGGCAATCCCAAAACAATAAGCCATTGAAAACCCTATGAGGGTCGCTATGAGTCAGACACGATGGCACCAAACAACAACAATTAGCTTATTATATGTAACTTATATTATGTTGAAGTATGATCCTTCTGTTTCTAATTTCTTCAGAACTTTTATTCTGAGAGGATATTGAATTTGGTCAAAGTTTTTCCCTCTACATTTATTATAATGATTGTGTGTTTTTGTTTTTATTCTATTTACATGGTCTGTTTGTTACATTTATTGATTTGGATATATTGAACCATCCTTGCACTGGTAGAAAGAAATCAACTTGATCATGGTGCATGGTCTTTTTAATGTGTTGTTGACTTCAGTTTGCAGATATTTTATGATTTTTGTGTCTGTATTTTTTAAGTAAATTGGCTTGTACTTTTCTTCATCGTCATTGTTGTTGTTATATATCTGGTTTTGGTATCAGGGAAATACTAACTTTATAGAATGAGTTTGGAAGCATTCCTTCCCTTTCTACTTTATGGAATAGTTTAAGAAGAATTGGCACTAGTTTTCCTTTGAAGGTCTGGTAAAATTCAGCAGTATATTTTTGTCCAGTGCTGGGATTTTCTTTGTTGGGAAACTCCTTGTTATTGCTTTAATCTCATTACTCATTTAAGATCTGTTTGTGTTGTTTATATCCTCTTAGTTCAGTTTTGGTAGGTCATACTTTTCTAGAAAATTATCTGTTTCTTCTACATTTTCCAATTCAATGGAATATGATTTTTCAAAATACTCTCAAGTAAATTTCTCTGGATTTCAGTGGCATCAGTTGTGTCTTTTTTCATTTCTAATTTTATTGATTTGTGTCTTTTCTTTCTCTTGGTTATCTTGTCTAAGTTTTGTCAATCTTGTTCATCTTTTCAAAGAATCAACTCTTTATTTCATTGATTTTAAATTATTCTTTTGGTTTCCATTTCATTAATTTTAGCTCTGTTCTTTTTCTTTCTTTTTTTTTCTTTTCTTTTTTCTTTTTTCTTTTTGTGCTACTGGGGCTTGAACCCAGGGCCTCGCACTTGCATGCTCTGCAAGTGCTGAACCACTGAGCTGCATCCTCAGCCCATTTTTTTTTACTTTTTGAGACAGGGTCTCACTAGGTTATGCACACTGCCTCTGGTCTCGAACTTGTGATCCTCCTGCCTCCACCTCCCAAGCTGCTGGGATTATAGGTGTGCGCCACCACGCCCTGCTTGCTCTTTTCTTTCTTATGTATTTCTTTGGACTAATTTTAAGTTTGACTTGTTCTCATTTTTCTAAGACCTTGGGGTACATGATTAGCTTATTTGAGATTGCTCTGATTTTTAAATGTAGGCAATCAGAGTTATAAACTTATCTCATATGTTCTGGTAAGATTTTCATTTTCATTTGATTCAGAAATTTAAAAAATTTCTCTTCCATTTCTTCAAAAACCCAGTGATCATTCAAAAGTGTGTTATCCAATCTCCATGTGTTTGTATATTTTCTATAGTTTTCCTTGCTGTTGATTTCAAGTTTTATTCTAATTTGATCTGGTATGATATAAGAAATTATTTCAACATTTTTGTATATTTATGACTTGCTTTATGGCCTAAAATGCAATCAATGCATATCTTTTCAAAGTGACTCACATCCCCAAATTTGTTTTCTTAAAACCTAAACCTCTGAGTAGTTCCTGAAGTTGCAGAAGTCCATCCTGGCATTGACCTCTAGATCCTAATGTAAAACCACTCAAGTGTTCCTACCTCTTTGTGACCAACTAACAGTTCTCTCTTTTCCATAATACTCCATAGGTTTCTAGTCATGATGATATTTGTTTTTAGTATACAGATTACTATAGCCACTACCATCATGAAAACATCTTGAGATGTCAGGATAGTCTCTATTGATGGGATGTGGTGTTTTTTTGTTTGTTTGTTTGTTTTTTTTTTGTTGTTGTTGTTTGTTTTTTGATGTATATTCTTGGTAGGAAAGGAGAAAACAGAAGTAATCTCTGCGAGAATCAATTCAAGGAGGTTGAGCCGCAAGAATTTCTATCAGAAAATTGGGATTTTACTAAATTTCTCTTTATTATAGCTTCATCAACTGGTAGGGAGCCTGCAGCCTTAGCCCTGTGGCATCTGATACCGGAAGCTAAGCAGGGTCAGGCCTGGTTAGTACTTGGATGGGAGACCACCTGGGAACACCAGGTGCTGTAGGCTTGGAAGAAGGACCTGGCAACCCACTCCCCAAAATCAGTCCGCCATTGAAAACCCTATGAACAGCAGAGAAGCACTAACAATAGCGTTTCGCCTGTTGTACATAGGGTCCCTATCAGTCAGATACTGACTCCATGGCACCTAACCTAAGACCTGGTAGGGAGGGAAAAAGAATATTTTTATACCTGGCAAAATCAGTTGTTATTCTTTGATAAAGTAATTAAAATACACTTTGATTTGAAACTCTTCTGTTAAGGTAAATAGCTACTTCCTGGCTCCTTCATGGAATTTCAGTTTTAGCAGCAACAAATAATATCAAAGTATATCATTCCTTTCAAAATTAGAGGGCATAAAATTGATTTGTATTCATAAAATTTTTATTGTATATCACAAAGCAGACTGTAGTCTCATAAAATTTGGGAAAAAAACAAAGATATCTCTATTGCATTAAACTACTGTGAAAGTTGATATAGTTAGAAATACATATTTGCTTCTCATTATAAGCCTTTACATTCTGGCATCTATAACAGGATGATAAAATCTTCTTATGCAGAAAGTTTTAATAGAGATGTAAATTAATTTAGCACATTCCAGTGAGAAAACATTTAAGAGAAAAGGAATATTATATATGTAATATACAATAAAGTATAAGTAATATATATGATAAAATATGTATATAATTTACTTTTAGTGTGCTATTTTTAAAAATTGTTTTTTGTATTTGAGGTGTACTTAATATAACAATTTTTTATTAAATGCATTTTAGAACCTCTAGGTCAAATACCATTTGTAGAGAACTTGCTTTTTGTAAGCACAACAGAATCTTTAATCTGTTACTTTTCTCCATCTCTTTTATTGGAATTTTACTTACAGCACTGTCACTTCCACTTAAGTTCCTGAAATGAGTTTCTAATTGCTTATTCTGCTTTCTTTCCTATTCTTCATATGAATCTTTTGCCAGATGAATGAAAGATCTGAGCACACAATTTATTATTTGAAAATCTTCAATGTTTTCCCTCTCTTTTGACCAAAATTCAGATATTTTAACCCCATCCACAAGGCCAGTTATGATTTATCCACCTCTTTAGGCTCTCTCCTCCTTGCTTGGTGAGGTCCTTGAATTCCTCAAGTCAGTATAGTTAAACACCTTACAATGGCTGTGGACCTCTTCATAAGCTCTGTTAGTATGCTCTTTTCTCCACTCACAGTACTTCAATCCTACAGCCTCTGATTATTGGTTGCCTGAACACAACATGATCATTTCCACTGAAGGGCCCTTGAATTTATTCTGTCACCTGCCTAGAATCTTATTCTTCCAGGTCTTTCTTTGGTTGGCCCATTCTTGTAAATTGAAACACAATTCCCACATCATCTCCTTAAAGGGAAATTTCCTGTCCCCCAAATCTAAAGTCTTCTTCCTTGTAATGCCAGTTACTTCCTGTGACACTTTCCAGTATTTCTTTTTAAAAATGCTATTATCACTATCATAAAATTATGATCCTCCCTTCTCTCTCCTTTTCTTTCACCCATTGTCCCTCTTCCTCTCTTCTTCCCTCCATCTCTTCCTCCCTTCATCTCCCTTCTCTTCCCTCCTTCCCTTCCAGCCTCCTTTTTTTCACCTTCCTTCCTTCATTCTTTCCTTCCTTCTTTCCTTTCCTTTTCCCTTCCCCTTCCCATTCCCCTTCCCCTTTCTTACTCCCTCCTTTCCTTCCTTCCTCTTTCTTTCTTTCTTTCTTTCTTTCTTTTTTCTTTCTTTCTTTCCTCTTTTTCTTTTTCTTTCTTCTTTTTCCTCCTTTCTTTTTCTTCTGTCTCTGAAACCTTTTTTGTTACATCAATATCTAAAATGAGGCTTGCCATACTATAAGCATTTATTTATTGTTTTTGAATCTCCAATAAATAAAGCCCTTCTTTGAATAGGAATACACACAAACTGATTCTTTACTATGAAGTTTTTTTTCCCCAACTTCTCATCTGAATAACTCTTACTTATTTTTAATGCCATTTTCTTAGAGAGGCCTTCTCTAACCTTTACAGTCTTTCATTATTCCTTTCCCTTTGCTTCATAGAACTTATCAAAATTTGTATTCATACTTATAGAAAAGCATTTCAAGGAGGCAGAATATGTATATATGTGTTTGTGTGCATAGACACAAACATATCTGTGTGTGTACCCATAGTGGGATTGCTGTAAGTTCATGATGAATGTGTAAGGAGAGTAGTCAATATATTGAGATGTTGATGGAGGAACCTAAAAAGTTTATGGTCTTTTCAAGGACTTGCTATGGGTAAACCAGGTTACAGGGTCTACTTAAAGGTGATGTGATTTCGTTTTATGGTGATGAGTGCTATGAAGTATTTCTTTAGTAAATAATCGTGTCTAAACATAGTATTGATCAATTTAAGAATACATTGAATTAGAGTATTTCTCATGAAGTAAAATAAGAAAGAAAAAAAACCATGTACCAATATTTTCATACAAAAAAAATCAAAAAGATTTTAAGTAGCCAGCTTAAAGGCTTTCCATCTTATTAATTTTCCTAAAGTCTTATTTAATTTTAGATTAGCCAACCACATTCTGATACGTTTCTGGAATAATTAAGAACTAGTAGAGCAAGACACTATTATGAATCTGTTAAAGCACAAATAAGAAAGGATTGTAATTTTTCCGGCTGGGGTTTAGCTTAGTTGGTTGAGCACTGCTTCACACTCTCTGAGGACCTGGGTTTGATCCCCAGCACCACAAATGAGAGAATAACATGGCAATCCAATCCAGAAGCAATCCCGAAACAATCAGCCATTGAAAACCCTATGAGGGTCCCTATGAATCAGACCTGACTCGAGGGTACCTGACAACAACATACTTTTTTCAGTACTACTAGGGGGCTGACTCAGACACCTTGTGAATTCTAGACAAGTTCTCTAACACTAACGTGCACTCACAGTCCCTTTTTATTCTTTTATTTTGAGATAAAGTCTTGCTAAATTGTACAGGCAGCTTCTGGCCTTGAATTAGCAATCCCCCTGGCTCAGCCTCTCAAGTAGCTGAGATTACACGCATGTGCTATGGTGCTTGGCAAGATGGGATTATAATTTTACATAAGACCATAATTAATGACAGATCTCAAATAATGCTTTACCAAATTTTTTTAATGATTTATTTTTATAGTACTGGGGGTTTGAACCTAGGGTCTCATGCATGCGTTGCTAGTGGTCTACCACTAAGCTGTGTCCCCAGCCCATATTTTAATTTTTATTTTGAGACAGGGTCTCTCTAAACTACATAGGCTGCTTCTAGCCTTGAACTTGCAAGCCTCCTGCCTTCACCTCCCAGTCAATGGGATTACAGGCAGGCGCCACTCTTCCCAGCTTTAAAAAAAATGATTTTCAGGATAACTTCAAGGATGAAACAACAGAGAAGTTATTGCTTCCCATTCAAACCACTAGTGAGATGTTCTCTGGTACACTGAATGTAAAGAGGGTGGCTATGGGTAGTGTGGAAACTGCAAAAACACAGAAGCCAACAAGTGGAGTTGGGGGCTAGATGTGCCACAGTACTTGCTATATGAATTAAATCATATTTCACTTTCTTTCTCTGAACTAGTTTTCCTCATCTATAATTCAGCATGATAATATACCTCATGACTTGCTGGTGAAATAACAAGACAAAATGAGGGAAGCAATCTTTATGAATTATATATCCAAATGCTAGTCACAGTTATTTTGAAGTTGCTTTCAGCCTTGCTTCAAAAGTGTTCATCTCGTTTAAAGTGTTTGTCCAAGATGAAATCATTTATAGATATTGAGAGTTCATGGGTGCAGAGTCGCCATCAGCCTTCAGCTCAGAACTATTATTGTCATTAGGTACCACAGAGGGCTGGGATTTAGCTCAGTGGGTAGAGCGGTGTGTTGCAGTCTTTGAGGTCCCGAGTTCAATTCCCAGCACCACAAAAATGGGAGAAGGACCTGGCAATCCATTCCCAAGGCAATCCCGAAACAGTCAGCCATTGAAAACCCTATGAGGGCCACTATGAGTCAGATACCAACTCAACAGCACCTAACAACAACAACAACAAGTCAGGTACAACTCATAGCAATGTTATATGCAACATAAGGAAATGCTCCTCAACAGTGTGTCATGCATACAATCTTTTTCATGTTTAAGTTCTTTATTGCAGACACTGTGTCAATCTATCTAGTTTAGGGTCTTCTTCTCTTTCATTGACCCTCCACTCTCCCAAACATGATGTCCTTCTCCAGGAATTGGTCCCTCCTGAAAACATATACAAAATATGTGAGATGCAGTCTAGTCATCCTTGCTTCCAGGGAGCACTCTTATTGCACTTCTAGGAAAAATCTGTTTGTTCTTTTGGCAGTCCATGGTATATTCAATATTGGTCTCCAGAACCATAATTCAAAAGGATCAATTCTTTTCCTGTCTCCCTTGTTCAGTGTCCAGCTTTCACAACCATATGATGCGACTGAAAATACAATGGCGTGAATCAGGTGCACTTTCATCTTCAATGTGACACCTTTACTTTTCAGCACTTTAAAAGGTTGTTTGAAGCAGCTTTTCCCAATGAAATGCATATTTTGATTTCTTGACTGTGGCTTCCATGAATGTTGACTGTAGAACCAAGTAAAGCAAAAATCATGGACATCCTCAATCTTTTCTCCATTTGTCATGTAGTTGCTTACGGACCCATTTGTAAGAACTTTTTTTGTTGTTGATGTTGAGGTGCAATCCATACTGAAGGCTTTGTTCTTAGATCTTTATCAGCAAATGCTTCAAATTCTCTTCAGTTTCAGCAAGCAGAATTGTGTCTTCTGCATAATGCAGGTTATTAATGAGTCTTCCTCCAATCCTGATACCACATTCTTCTTCATATAGTCCAGCTTCTCAGATTATTTGCTCATCATAGAGATTGAAGAGTTACAGTGAAAGGTTATAGTTGTGCCAGATGCATACCTTTCTTGATTTTAAACCAGGCAATGTTTCCTTGTTCTGTTCATTTGACTCCCTCCTGGGCCATATACAGATTCTTCATGAGTACAGGGGGCTGGGATTTAGCTCAGTTGGTAGAGCACTGCACTGCAGTCTCTGAGGTCCTGAGTTCAATTCTCAGAAATGCAAAAATGGGAGAAGGACCTGGCAATCCACTCCTAAGGCAATCCCGAAACAGTCAGCCATTGAAAACCCTATGAGGGTCGCTATGAGTCGGATACCGACTAGACAGTACCTAACATGAGTACAGGGAGAAGGGCCTGGCAATCCACTCCCAAGGCAATCCCGAAACAGTCAGCCATTGAAAACCCTATGAGGGTCGCTATGAGTCAGATACCGATTCGATGGCACCTAACAACAACAACAACATGAGTATAAGTGAGTGCTCTGGTATTCTCATTCTTCACAATGTTACCTATAATTTGTTGTGATCTATATAGTCAAATACCTTTGTATAGTCATTAAAACATAGATAGACATCTTTCTGGTATTCTCTGCTTTTGGCTAATATCCATCTGACATCTACAATGATATCCCTGGTTCCACACCTTCTTCTAAATAGGGCCTGTACTTCTGGCAATTCCCTTTTTATACACTGCTGCAGTCACTTTTGAATGATCTTAGCAAAAATTTACTTGCATGTGACATTAATGAAAGCATTTGATAGTTTCTATTTTCAGTTGGATCCCCTTTCTTGGGAATAAGCATGAATATGTATCTCTTTCAGTCAATTGGCCAAATAGCTGTTTTCCAAATCTCCCAGCATAGACCTGTGAGCACCTCCAGTACTGCATCTGTTTGCTGAAACAACTCTATTAGTATTCCATCAATTCTGGAGCCTTGTGTTTTGCCAATTTCTTCAATGCAGCTTCCACTTCTTTCTTTAGTACCATTGGTTCCTGATCATATGCAACATCTTAAAATTGTTGGTCATCCACCAATTCTTTTTGGTGGAATGACTGTGTATCCTTCCAACTTCTGTTGATATTTCCTGTATTGTTCAATATCCTCCCTGTAGAATCCTTCACTATTTACACTAGAGTCTTGAAATTTTTCTTCAATTCTTAAAGCTTGAGAAAAACACAGCATGTACTTTCCTTTTGGTTTCCCATATCTAGCTCTTTGCACATATCATTATAATATTTTTTTCTTCTCAAGCTGCCCTTTGAAATCTTCTGTTTAGTTCTTTATCTTTGTCATGTTTTCCTTTTACTTTGTTGTTGTTGTTAGGTGCCGTCAAGTCAGTATTCGACTCATAGCGAACCTCATAGGATTGTCAATGGCTGACTGTTTCAGGATTGCCTTGGAAGTGGATTGCCAGGTCCTTCTTCCATTTTTTTGCAGTGCTGGGAATTGACCTCAGGACCTCAGAGACTGCAGCACAGCCCTCTACCAACTGAGCTAAATCCCAGCTCTCCTTTTACTTTAGCTGCTTGATATTCAAGGGCAAGTTTCAGAGTCTCTTCTGACATGTAATTTGATATTTTTCCTTTTTTCCTCTCTTTTTAATAACCTTTTGCTCTCCTCATGAATGATATCTTTGATGTCATACCACAACTCATCTTGTCTTTGATCATTATTGTCTGACTCATCAAATCTGTTCTTGAGATGGTCTCTAAACTCAAGTGGGATATACTCAAGGTCATACCTTAGCTGTTATGCATATGCTCTCATTTTCTGTAATTTCAATTTGAACCTGCATCTGAGCAGTTGATAGTTTAAACTAAAATCAGCACCTGGTCTTGATCTGACTTCTGATATTGAGGTCTTCCATCATCTCTTTCCACAAATGTCATTAATTTAGTTCCTGTATGTTCCATCTGGTGAATTCCATGCATATAGTCACCATTTATGTTGGTGAAAAAAAAGTCTGTACAATGAAAAAGTTATTTGTGTGTCAAAATTCTATCATGTGATCTCCAGCATCATTTATGTCACCAAGGCCAACTTATCTTAGTATAAAATATTGTTGTCATGGGCAAGGGGACAGTACACCGGCCCATGGGCCAATGTAATCTGAAGTGTGTAAATTGCCCCTTTACCCTTTCCCAATTTTGTTTGTACACATACAGGACAGTGCACATTCATCTGTTTGCCACTGTCTTCCCTTTGACTCCATAATCTTGGCTACTAATGACTATGGAAACAATATTAAATATCTTGGAAAGATAGCTGACTGCTCCATGGTTATTGTTATTGGCCAGTTAGAACACCAAGGAAGTTAACATCTCTCAGACAAAAAGACACAATTCCAAATTGGGACTGACATGTACCAAATAGATGCACTGCTAATTCAGGCTGACTCATAGTTTTTGTTAGACTGGGTTCTTCCTATAAGATCGTCTGTAGTATCAGCATCCACCTAAACTGGTGGTCCTAAGCATCCTGGGGTGAATGTAGCTCAGCGAGATTTCCCAAAGGGACAGAATCATTCCAACCTTTTGGGACATGAATGATGGTTTTTTGTGATTTGGCCATATTCCTGTTTAATGCCTCTAATAACAGGCATCTTGTGAAGTAACTTTGTATATATGATAGAACAATCTTTTCTTATTAAGAAATGCAGAAATGTCCCGAGATACACAGCAACTAGAGTTTTCAAAAAGGTGAAAGACATTTGTTTTCATCCCATTTAGGACTACAATAAGCACTGGGCATTGGAAATAGAGAAGGTTGAATGGATTGTTTGGAAAGATCATTTTATTTTATTCCCTCAGTCCCCACCATGATAATGAAACATGATCCATAACATGATCTCCCTTCTGCAAAATATCCCATGCTTATATTTGCCAAGAAGTGAGACAACATGTCTCAACCAATTATATATCCTTGATATAATTTAAGAGCTGCTTAATGTCAGTGGAATCCAAACTTCATTAGAATTCTGGGAATTGGCTCATGATGTATGATAAAATTATATTCTTGCAGGATTTCATCATTGATACACAGTATTTCACTTGAGCACTAAAGAGATTTGACTCTTAAGGCCATGAAATTATATTTATTTAGTTAAGTTTGTAGCCAAAACTTTTGGAAATTTAGGGTAAAACACATTTTTTCTCACTCTCATCTATTTCTAATCACTCTGAATATTTCTGAGGTATTTCTCTCTATGAATATGTTCAGTGAAAACTTATGCATATTTTACTTAATAGGATTATCAGCCTTCCATTAATTATAATTAAAGTCTCCTCAGGTAACTGTGTATATTAACTTTGGCAATTCACACATATAGAAGAGTATTTTGTAGAATAATATAGCACATCATACCACAAAATACCATAAAGAATATAGAGGCTATGAACACTAGGTGAAAGAACTCAGAGTTCTAACATATTAAGATTTTCTTATGTGGGTTGCTGTGTGTGTATGTAATTATAAATTGTGCTACTAAATATATTACATCTTCTGTATACATTGTAATAATCCCTTAATGCAAACCTATGACAGTAGACATTTCTACTAAAAATTACTTCTAAAACATATAACTACTTCTCTCCTCTCTTAATAGATATTAGTATTCTAAGGTCTCATTAAATAGCATATGCTTTAGAAGATAAATGCCCTCAAAGTTGGTAATTTATATGCAAAACAAATGAAAAAGCCTCTCCTCAAAGCATCTTTCCTTGAATGTACAAATTAAGGCTCTCTTTATTTATGAACCCTATATTTTAACTGTTATTTATACCTAATGGCTTGTTTATATGTTACTACATTAAGAAGTCGGGGTTTTGAAGATGCCAGATGACACCAAAATGGCCATCTCTTGAAATTATGGAATGCTTCATTGCAAAGTCAGACTCTAATCTGTAACCAATTTGTGTCAGCTTTCTGCATACAGAAAAAAAAAATCTCAAATCTTCTCTTAAACCAGGAATCAGTTGAAGGTTTGTCTTGGTTCCATGAGCCCAGCGCAATTAGGCGGCACGTGAATGTGGGCCACATGCGTTTATTGCCCTTCCTAGCATGTGTTACTTTGATGTGTTAGGTCGGAAGGCTCACTCTTTTCTGGGCAGCCTTCCTCCTGGGTCTTTATACTGCTTAGCAGTTGAGTCCAGACTTTGAAACACAGCCTAATTTAGAGGCGGATGCTGCAGCTGCTGCTGTCATTTCAGATGATTTTTTTTTTTTGCTTTGATGTCAGCTTAGAATCTTGGGTGTTGTATCAGTAAAGCAGCGTCTGTAATTCACAAAACAGAAAGCACACCATTTAAGCTTTTGTTTTAGCCTTTACATCGAATTTCAACACCTAAACTCTCAAAAAAAATTGTGGTTGAGCAAAAATCTATGGAAGCCTGTTTGATATTAACTGGAAGAAAGGTATGAATAAAGAATATGTAGTTCTATTGGTACTGGTTTAATATGAGAACTACTTGATATCTGATAGAGACTAATAATAAAATTGTGAAATCTGAATAAAGTAATCTCTTCTTTTTATCTTCTTCCTTTTCTATCTGATGAAAGTGGCACAGATATGCTCCTTTCTAAATATTTGTCCAGGTCATTTTTAAAACACTTTGTCTTCATTATTGTTATTTTGTCTTTTGTGAAGTATATGCTTTACCTTAAGTAGGCAAGGAGCTTACTTAATCTTTTTGGGGGGACAGGACCAACAATGTACCAGTGTATCTTCCTTTCCACTAACCAAAAACTCTAAACCTGAGAAACTATAAGTCTATTGGCTTTCTAAATTGGAAAAGGCTTCAACTTCTCCAAACCTTCTGTCACTTCATATGAAAGGTAATTTTTTAAAAGTAAAATAGGAAGCCTATTGTTCTAAAACTCAAAACTATTCTTTTTTCATTAGAAAAATTTTAATGTACAACTTAATGTGATTCATTCTGGCATGCATTTCATTGTACATTGCACAGATATGTTCCCCTTTACCCTCTTGTGCACTTCCTCCCACTGCCTCTCCCCCCCCCCCCAAAGGCTTCTCTTCCACTTGCATGTCTTTTTGTGAGAATATTTCTCTATATATCTTTGGATCACAATTATGTTCAAGGTCTAAACCTTTTCTGTAGTGATCTATCTTTTTATGTTGTCAGTAATATTACATGAATTTTCTGGCCCATTTGTATTATTACCATTCTTTGGTATTATTGGTATTATTGTAATTATTTCCCAAACTATTAAAGTTGGGCTGTTTACTTTGAGGTCGCCCTCACTCTCATTCCTCACTCCTCCTTCCTCTCCCTTCATTCATCTCCCATCATTTCTTCCTTTTGCTAGATCCCTCCCTCCTTTCTGCTCCCAAAATTGTGTCTTCTCCATTAAGCTTACTTGTTGTTGTTGTTGTTAGGTGCCGTCGAGTCGGTATCCAACTCATAGCGACCCTCATAGGGTTTTCAATGGCTGACTGTTTTGGGATTGCCTTGGGAGTGGATTGCCAGGCCCTTCTCCCATTTTTGTGGTGCTGGGAATTGAACTTGGGACCTCAGAGACTGCAGCGCAGCGCTCTACCCACTGAGCTAAATCCCAGCCCACCTTACTTAGGTTTTTATTATGTTCCGATTTCTGTATAGGATTTTTTTCCTTCTTTTAATTTTGATTCAGCTCCTACATATGAGTGAGAACATGTGGAATTTATGAAAGGTAATTTTAAAACCTAAAATAAGGGAAGATTTGGGGGCTAATTGCTAGTGAATGTATAGGATCATATGGATAGATTTCTGCTTTCCTTGTCTGATGCAAGACAAAAAAGGCATTGCGGACTCCTTTCTGTGCTTTCCTGGTTGACAAGAAACATTTATTATCAAGGGATATCAGAACAGACTAAACTTATATGTAGTCATTTTTTAAAAAGTACATTTGAAAGAAGCAAACTGCTACTGGCTATAAGCAAGTGAATATGCAGATTTCTTGTTTTTATGTAATTTCACTAAAATTTAGAGAAAAACTAATGGTAACTACATTGTGGTATATTGGCAATAAGACAATCCTAAATTCTAGTCACCCCAAAAAACTTTTGTGAAGCTCCTCTGCTCTTTTCCCTTCTGCCTAGAAATTGCCAATTTTTTACATTCTAGGGAGAATTCTTTCAGAATATGGCTATGATAAATTTTCTGTGTGGGCAAAAATGTTAATGTTGATAACAAATCATATATTAAAAATATTGATGTTTATCTTATGTTTAACATAAAATATTGGAAATAATCTGCATTATCCTTAAAGGGAATCCTGTGGTGTCATTTAAATGGTTATGAAAAGTTTTACTAATATTACACATAGGTTAATATCATAAAGTTAGTTAAAATACATATGGTAGTAGTAGCTGTGTTGGAGCATAGTTCTTTCCTTATTTCTACTCTTCTGTATATTCAAAAAATCTCACATTGAACCAAGATTTGTAACTATTGTACACAATGTAGAACTCTGTTATATGAAATACTGAGTTTATGTAAGTGAAATTTGTTTATTAAATTTGATTATTGTATTTTGTGACTTGTTGTTGTTGTTGTTAGGTGCCGTCGAGTCGGTATCCGACTCATAGCGACCCTCATAGGGTTTTCAATGGCTGAGTGCTTTGGGATTGCCTTGGGAGTGGATTGCCAGGCCCTTCTCCCATTTTTGTGGTGCTGGGAATTGAACTCAGGGCCTCAGAGACTGCAGCGCAGCGCTCTACCCACTGAGCTAAATCCCAGCCCTTTTGTGACTTAAGTAAAGTAAATTGATTCTCACTTGATTCCTTAGGTTTAGCATGGACATATGAATGTATGGGTGTATAATGTAGATAGGTTTCTTATTTTCTTTTTCTTTTCTTGACTATTTTCCAGTTATAGATTTTTAATTTTTCCATTTTTAACTGGATTAGGAAAAATGTTTGGTACTGCATATTGTTGTCATTGTTACGTGCCATCAAGTTGGGTCCACTCATAGTAACCCTAAGTACAGCAGAACAAGACATTACCTAACACTGTGATTCACTGATGCAATTTCTACACCAAAAACATCTTGAATTTTGTTAAGTCAGGGTTGGTCAGTTGCTCCACACATTCAAAAAGTCATTCTCATGGAAATGTATCCAAAGGAAGATTCTATCATAAAGCTTAGCATTTTAAATGTATTTATCTATTGATGTTAGATGCCACTGAGTTGAATCCAACTCATACCAACCTTAAGTATAGCAAAATGAAACGCTCCCCAACACTGTGCCATGCATATAATCTTTTTAGGGTTAAGCCCATTGTGCAGCCATTATGTTTCTTCTCCTTTTGGGTGGTGCCACATCAGCAAAAAGCCACTACAGGGGCTTTACTCCACTCCTGTCATTAAACTTGACTCTACTTTGAGGAGGCAACTCTTCCTCAGTCATTTCTTGAATGCCTTCCAGCCTGGAGGGCTCATTTTCTGACACTGTATTTGACACTGCTTTCTCTGCTATTCATAGCATTTTCAATGGATAATTGTTTTAGGAGTGGGCTGCTGGGTCCTTCTCCCTAGTCTGTCTTAGTCTGGAAATTCAGCTGAAACTTGTCCACCCTGGGTGGCCCTGCTGGTATCTGAAATACTGTTGGCATAGCTTTCAGCATCATAGCAATACCCAAAGCCCCCACAGCATGACAAACCAACAGACTCATGGGGAGACTACATATAGGGAAGTATTATAATATGACTTCATTTCATTTACTTATCTTTTTCAAGTTAAATCTTGGATTTCCTAAATGTGACCAAATTTGATATCAATAATAGCTATGAGACACAGAGACAAAAAAGACTCTCTCAACATGTCTTATTTGCCATGTTTATGTGACAAAAAAATTCATATGATTGAACAATAATCTGTACTAAAATAAAATCCATCTTTCATGCCTTTGTTCTTATAATATTTGCTTTTTTTCCCCAAAACCCAGATGTTTCTTTTTACTATAATGTGAGTAATAAGGCACAGAGCCTCGTGCAAATCGAAAGTGTGGGAATGACCTGGAGGCTTGCAGCCACTTAAAATGAAAGGTGAAAGGAAGAAGCTCCATGATCAGGAGAGGATGAGAAAGGACACAAATTCTGCCATGAAAATATTGCTTTAAATAATAACAAAAACCAATAAAACTAATAAAACCATGACATAAATATAGCCACTACCTATTAGAATATTATGGATAGTCTTTTGTAGCATGCTAGAGATCTTTTCCCAATGAGTAACTGTGTTAAGTATTGGACAGATTGTGAAATTTAACATCAAAGGGGAGATCAGAGTCATTTTTTAAAGGAATGCTTCTCTTTAAATCATGAAAGTAATAATTCTTAATATTTTACTCTAAAACAATTCTCACTTAAAATATATTATAGGTATTTTATGAAATGATTAAAGTCTCTCATAAAATATAATTTTAATCATTTCACTTACAGATGGAATTTATTTAACTGGTCTGTCACTTTGGAATATTTAGGATATTTTGAACTTTGTTATTTAAATACTGCTACCATAAAGTTTTTTTGCATGAATTCTTGTCCACATCTGTCATTTTTTAGAATAGGTTTCCAAAAATGGAATTGCTACATTAAAAAGTGCAAGTTCAAGAGGCTCTTGCTTTCTTTTTTAGGAAGGCAAGTTGGAATTCATTAAGAAAAATATGTAATATAGATTTAAGTGTGGGGAGGGAGAGAGAGAGGGAGAGAGAGAGAGAGAGACAGACAGAGAAGGCTCTTTTTTATTGGAAATTTTTAATGTACACCTTAATGTGATTCATTCTGACATGCTTTTCTTTGTGGCATTTCCATATATGAATTTTGATGTACATTATTCATATAGGTGCCCCCTTACCCTCTTGTATGCTTCCCCTCCCACCCTCCCCATCTAAGTCTTCTCTATCATTTACTTGGTAATATTTTTCTATATGTCCTTGGGTTCCAGTTCTGTTTAAGATAGAAACTTTTCCTGTAGTGAACTTTGTTTTTATCTTGTCAGAACAATTGCATGCATTTTCTAGACCATTTATATTGACACCATTCTTAGTTTTTTTCCCTTTTATTTTGATCCGACCTTTGAATAGGATTTTTCCTTCTTATAGTTTTGATTCAGCTCCCACATATGAGTGAGAATATGTGGTGTTTCTCTTTCTGAGCTTGGGTTCGTTCACTTAAAATAATTTTCTCTAATTCCATCCATTTTGCTGCAAATGACCTTATTTCATTTTTCTTGATTGCTGAGTAGTATTCCATTGTGTATATGTACCATAATTTTTTAATCCATTCTTCTGTTGAAGGGCACTTTGGTTGATTCCATATCCTTCCTATTGTGAAAAGTGCTGCATTGAACAGGGAGATGCAGGTGTCTCTGTGGTATGATGACCCATCTCCCTTTGGGTAAATTCCCAGTAGTGTTATAGCTGGGTCATATGGTAGATCTATTTTCAGTTTTTAAAGATACCTCCATATTGATTTCCACAGTGGCTGGACCAATTTACAGCTCCACCAACAATATAAGAGTGTTCTTTTTGCCTCAACCACGCCAGCATTTGTTGTTATTTGTTTTATTGATCTTGGCCATTCTTACTGGTATAAGGTGAAATCTCAGAGTTTTAGTTTGCATTTCCCTAATGGCTAGGGATACTGAGCATTTTTTCATGTGTTTCATGGCTTTATGGACATCTTCATTTGAGAACTGTCTACTCAGTTCCTTTGCCCATTTGTGTATTAGGTTATTTGTTTTATTGGGAGTTTTTTTTCTTGAGTTCTTTATAAATTCTAGTAATTAGACCTTTATCTGATGTATAAAATGCGAAGATTTTTTTCCCATTCCGTGGGGGTTTCCTTGACTCTGTTAATTGTTTCTTTTGCTGTGCAGAAGCTTTTTAATTTCATGTAATCCCATTTATGTATTCTTGTTGCAATTTCTTGAGGAATTGGAGTCCTATTAAGGAAATACTTTCCTATTCCTATATGATGGAGTGTATTGCCTATCTTGCAGAAGGCTCTTTCTGTAGATTGAATTTGTTTTATAAAATGTGATGATAATGTATATTTCCATTAGTTGTTGTTGTTAGGTGCTGAGGAGTTGGTATCTGACTCATAGGGACCCTACGAACAACAGGCGAAACACTATTGTCAGTGCTTCTCTGCTATTCATAGGGTTTTCAATGGTGGATTGATTTTTGGGAGTGGGTTGCCCGGTCCTTCTCCCAAGCCTATAGCACCTGGTGTTCCCAGGTGGTCTCCCATCCAAGTACTAACCAGGCCTGACCCTGCTTAGCTTCCAAGATCTGATGGAATCAGATGCCACAGGGCTACAGCTGCAGGCATTTCCATTAGTAGTAAATATAAATACCTGTTTTGCCCAATATACCATTACTTGAATAACAAATAAGCAATAGTATTACTAAAATTGGAAGTTATTCAGTATTATTTTTGCCTTTGTAAATTTTTTTGGGGGGACAGGGTTTCCCCAAATTATGTAGACTGCCTCTGGTCTTGAACTTGGGATCCTCATGCCTCCACCTCCTGAGTTGCTGGGATTACAGGAATTTGCCACTGTGCCTGGCATGTCTATGTAAAAAAAAATTTTTTTTTTTTAATTTGTGACCTGGTCTCTCTAATTTGCACAGACTGCCTCTTGCCTCAAATCTGCAATCTTCCTGCCTCCACATCCCAAGGTGCTGGGTTACAGCCAAGCAACACTGCACCTGGCTTATTTGGTATTATGTTTTTTCATTCATAGTTGCTAATAATAAATTCTAAAACTGGTGCTGTCTGAGTTCAATTTGAAGCAAAATGTTATTTCTTCAAAGAATAAGTTGTTATTAACTAATATATGAAGGTGGATATGATTCCTTTCCCCATACATTAATCCAAATTTCTTAAAGTATGGAACACAAATCACTTTCACAATAGTATAGTGCTATAGTGTTAGTCTTCCTATTAAGCTAATAATATTAGAAACAAAATAATAAATGTCTTAAATTACTTATGAACAGAGTATATTCTACATATGGTTTTTATTGTTTTTAGCTTTTTAAAGTGAAATATAAAAATTGAAGTTATGGAAAAATCTTCAAGCTTATGTTGCAGATAATAAAGAAAACACAAGATATTGAGAAATATATCTGATATATGTGTTTATCCAAATTGTGTTTTTTAGAGGATTTTACCTAATTAAAGCAGCAAGCATATTATGTTGTTGTTGTTAGGTGCCATCTAGTCAGTGTCCAACTCATAGCAACCCTACATTCAACAGGTGAAACACTATTGTCAGTGGTTCTCTGCTATTCATAGGGCTTTCAATGGCTGATTGTTTTGGGGGAGTGGGTTGCTGGGTCCTTCTCCCAAGCCTATAGCACCTGGTATTCCCAGGCTGTCTCTCATCCAAGTGCTAACCAGGCCTGACCCTGTTTAGCTTCTGAGATCTGATGGGATCAGACGCCACAGTGGTACAGCTGTCGGCAAGCATATTATGTTGTTGTTGTTGTTGTTAGGTGACATCGAGTTGAGTCCGACTTATAGCGACACTCATAGGGTTTTCAATGGCTAACTGTTTTGGGATTGCCTTGGGAGTGGGTTGCCACATCCTTCTCCCATTTTGCAGTGCTGGGAATCAAACTTGGGACCTCCGAGATTGCAGAGCAGCGCTCTACCAACTGAGCTAAATCCCAGCCCAAGCATATTATAGAAAACATAAATTGATTCTATTATATTATTATTTTATTATACCATTAAAATTCTCCCAAAGTAGCTTATGGTAGATGTCAACTAAAGAAAAGGGGGAAAAAAGGTAAAATCAAGTTGTGATGAACTAACAAAATGCTGCTCACCTTGCTTGGCAATTATCTCTGGATTTTATAGAATACTCTTGATAGTGGCATGCATTAAGTAGTTAGTGTGCTGTGAAAACTTTATATGGAAATTCATTTGGCAAATGAGCACCACAGTTGAAGTTTGAGCTCCTTCAAGCTTATAATTTGTCCGTACATCCAACTGCTTCTCACATGTGTATGTAGACTCGTCACTACTGGAATGCATACTTGGTAATGAACTTAAAAGGAGTCAGAGTCTGAATTCAAGAAGATAATAATATATTTATAGACTGTAGTGATGCACAGAAAAGAAATCTAAATAATCCTAATTCTGTTAGATTGGTCAAGGCTAACACTGCAGAAATAAATACAAATTAATCGCACTGCAAAATGTATAGTGATTGTGTCTTTCAGTACAAGAAAGACATTTAGTGATAAATGGATAGGTACAGGTTAGGCTAGTTTATACAGACGTCCCAAAATGTTGTGCTCAGATAAGTTCTATGCTTATTTAATGTTCTTGCAACAGTCCTGAGATAGTGGAGTAGTCTGAGCAGGGATACTCTGGCCCACAATGTTATGCAGGGAACAAAGCTTCATGCATACTGGATCACTGTCTTCTACAGTATTTCTCCAGTCTGTATGGTCAATACTGATTTATGAACAGCACATCTACTTTCTACCACAGGAAGGGAATGTTTTAAGGGCACTATATTTGGCAGTGCTTCTCTGCTATTCATAAGGTTTTCAATGGCAAATTATATCAAGAGTGGGTTGTCAGGGCCTTCTCCCTAGTCTGTCTTAGCCTGGGAGCTAAGCTGAATCCTGTCCACCATGGGTGGCCCTGCTGGTATATAAAATACCAGTGGCATAGCTTTCAGCATCCCAGCAATATGCAAGCCCCACAGCATGCCATGCTGATAGATCTATACGGGCTTACCATAGCTTAGAGACCCTGAAAGGTAGACTGCCTTTGGTTATATAACTAAGGGTAATAGGACTTACTGGCCAAAGCTTTGAAGGACATCTTGTTTCCAAGAGAGAGAAGATAAAGCCAAGGCTATCTCAGGCAGTCTGTAGGTCCAAGGTCACCCAGAGAACTGTTATCATGTTCTCTGCTAGAACTTGATACAGTTATGAAGAGAATGAAGTAAAGAATGGATAATGGATGCGGTAACTTCATCCTTTACTAAATCTACCAACGCCTCATTTTCCCAATGATGTTAGTGCTTAGTTTAACCAAATTGGGTTTTATTTTTTCCCTCTCCTGTTATATTATAACTTACTGCCTTTGTAACTATTGCTTTCTTTTCTCCTAAGAGCTGAAGGTGATCACATAGGTAGTCTATGCCAATTGTAAGGTTTTATTGATGAAGGGATTGTCACTTAAGAGAAGAGTAGTACACAGCTCGAATTTCTTCTGTTAGTTAATATTAGATCCGAGACTCGATTTAGACCTTTATTCCAGTCTAAAATCAATTCCTTTGGGTGATTCATTTTTAAAAGTAGTTTAAGAATTTGAGTAAAAGTAGTTTAAGAATATGAAAGAATATGTACTGAAAAGTACATTCATACCTTAAGCATATTTTTCAATTACTCTTAAAACAGATAGAACACATATGTAGATTGACATCTTTCTTGAATAAATCTCACTTGAAATTTATCTATAATTTCTGTATTCAGTTTATTTTAACTGGAGCTACAATTTAAAAACACATTTGAAGTAATCTGAGTTTGGGATTTTTCAGGATTAAAAAGCCTTTTTTTTTCCTAGTCTTATATTTAAATCCACATTCATTTTTTTAGGGTCTGGGCTTTAGCCAATCTTTCCAAAGTATTCTTCTTTCATGAAAACAGGAATTGTCTTTCTTTCTGCACTCATAATTCCACTGGATTTTGAAATAATTGAATTATATATATTCATCATCAAGTCCAATTGAAATAAATATTGTAGGTTCAAACATAACTGACTTTTATTAAACATACAAAGCAACCAAAGAAGCAGACATAGGAGGGCAGGTAAGGAGCTGTTTACAAGCCTTGTGCTGTGTATGGTGTATGTATCAGGAAGTATTTTGTACAGGGGGATGGGGAGCATTGAAGAGCATGGTATTGAACATGAAACCAAAATTAATCTTTGTCTGATTTCTCACCTTCACATCTGTCATTATTTCCCTTTTGTCTTCATACTCATTATTACCATCTTCATCACCGCTAATCACTGAGATCCTAGTGCAGGGATCAAGGTGCTTGAAACTGCAACCCCAGAATGTTAAGATATGGTCCGTGTTCTCAGTGGACTTGAAATTTGGGAGGGAAAAAAAGAACAGTAAGGGCAAAGCCCTCAAAGCAGAGGAAGAAATCAGAGAGAATTTGGGTTTAGGCAAAGTTTCCCCCTATTTTTGCACATTCTTCCAGACCTGCTAAGAGGAGCCGATATGTTATTACTTTTATTAAAAATGCCAAGTTATGTAGAATGCCATTGATTTCCTGTCTCAACAAACTGACCAAATCTATACACACACTAAACAAATGTTGGAATTATTGAAAATGTAAATTATCTTTATTTATTTATATGATCTTCACAGCATTGGAAACAGATTAAATGTTTAACTGTGTATCATTAAGACCTTGAGAATCTCCTTCTTGAGTCTGCGGTATAGAAGCAAGTAGACTTGATTAGTAAATATAGCAAAGTAGAACTTGTGTGGACTTCAAAAATGTAAACATATCTCCAAAACCTCAGGCACTTATAATTAAGTTAAATTAATATGTTATTAAGTAAACATATTTACACAGTGTACAATCAATAAAGAAATTTTTATATGAAAAATGTAATAAATAGTATTGAAAACTTCTGGATATAATTCTTGGTATACAACCATTACATAGAACTGATGATATTCTGTAATAGTAGCTATGTACGAAGAGTCATATAAAACCCTAAAAAGATATATACCATAGTGATTAGTGATATTAAATCTTAAGTTATACTTATTACTAGTAAAAATAAAGGTTATTTTAAACAAGTACTACATGCATTTCAGATTTCTCTAATCTACCATTTAACAGATGATATATTATTTAATCTTCCAGATTTATGAATTCACAGAATTTTTAATTATCCTTAGTTGGTGAGGATGAATTTCAGATTCAAATAGGTGTAGTCTATGATGCTTCTTTTATTGCAAAGGACCAACACAAAGTGGGATTGCAAACTCACTGTGTCCCGTGGTTAATATTAAATTTGTGCAACTTAAAATATAATGTAGTGGCAAGTTATTTCTAAGAAAAATAGAATTACTAGATTAAAATTAAACGAGAGATATATTTCCATACAGATACTACAGCTCAAAGTTTGGTTGAAAGGATATAACATGGGTTTTTCAAATATATGTTTAAAAAATGAAGACTAAGTGATAGCCTTCAACTCCATTCATTCTAGATGATCAAAATTCTATTTAAGCTACTTACACTGTAAAGGTTAAATAACACTTTTATATTCTGATGTGCTAGGGAATTTGGTGGAAAAGATAATGGATTTCATAAAAATAGATAAGGGAAAATGTAATTAGTAATGGGTTACCTAAATGTTGAGTAGATAAGGAAAAAAATAAAAAAATTACGACCACCAATTTGTTTATTGTGCACTATTCAGTTCCTGTTCTTCACCTACATTCTTCTTGCCTGACTTTTGTTAGAAAAGGTCACATTTTGAGTAATTGGCTGAAATTATAATTAAAGCTAATTAATAAGTAATGCAAGCAAGACTACACAATTACAGAAATGATTTTTACAGTGATAAACTATGCCAGAAAGTTGGTGTTGTAGCTCCTACAATATATTTTCTCTAAGCCTTGTTTAGATTGCTTGTATGAGATAAAGTAATGAAGAGGTATGAAATAATGCATATATTAGATATTATGTTTTTTGAACACTGTTATTTCTCTCTCGGATTAACCCAACCCATGTATCCCTACCAAACTTAAATGGGCCATAAAGTTCATTTTACAAATGAAACTATGTAAAAAACAGCTTTTTATAAGCAAATAAACTATAGAGAGTAATAGTTGTATTTTTTATTCTTATGTCTAAAGTCTTTATGGCTTCTGATTTTTAAAACCTCTAATGCAACCCAAATCAAATTATATTATAAAATATGTACAAAGATGTATGCATTTGTGGAGGAAATTGTTTGGTAGAGATGAATTTATAATATGCTACTCCTTTTATTTCTTTTCATTCTTCACAACTTAACAGGCACACACATATCTAAGGTAATGCTCTACCCAACAGAAATGTGTTCCTTATAACAAAAATCATATATGAATTTGCAAAGGTTCCAACAGAACTCGAACATGGATTTTTTTCCCACTGCAAATTTTTACAATCCATACCCCTCCCAAATAGGTAAGTAACAAGAATGAAGAGGTCCTTGTGTCTCATGCTGCAGTTTCATTATATTTTGGTGGATTTACCAATAAATAGTAAGGATACACAATTTGAGATTGTCCAGTTGTGCTGATTAGACTTATAAGGCATTCTCTCTCTCTCTCTCTCTCTCTCTCTCTCTCTCTCTCTCTCTCTCTCTCTTTCTCTCTCTCTCTTTTCTCTCTCCACTACTGTTATGCACGATGTAATTGTTGTTGTGTTGTTAGGTGTGTCAAGTTGGGTCCAACACATAATAACCTAACGTACTGCAGAAAAAAAAAAAATTCCCTGACAGTGTGCCATGCATGGCACTATATCAGTGCTTCTCTCTATTCATAGGATTTTCAATGGAGATTGTTTGGGGAGTGGATTGCCAGGTCCTTCTCCCTAGCCAACAGCACTTGGTATTCCTAGGCCATCTCCCATGCAAGGATTAACCAGGCTGATCCTGCTTAGGTTCCATGATCAGGCAAGGTCAGATGCTAGGGTGCTATGGCTGCAGGCGAGACCTAAGAGCCCAATCATTTTCAAAATTGCCTCAAATCTTTTTCCACTGTATCTACCCAATCTCCTTAGTCAATTGTTGATCATTCTTCAAAGTATTTCAAATCTGTTTTCATATTCTACTTTTAATGATACTTCTTACTTTGCTGTTGTGATAGTCTTTCAGTCTTTCTTCCATTGGATCATCTTTATTTCCCTACAATTCATCCTTCTTTTTATATGAGAAATATCTTAATTTATCAAAATAGTATAGACTTCCATGACTTCTATGTACAATTTTGAGTAGAACACCCTCAGAATAGTCTCTCTCTCTCTCTCTCTCTCCCTCTCTCTCTCTCTCTCTCTCTCTCTGGCATTACACTAAAAGGCATAGTGATTCTCACAGTAAGTTAGAATATAGAATATATTGAATGAGTCTTCGATTTTGGTCTCAATGGACACTGGTATCATTGCTTAAATGAATTTCTGTTTGCCCATTGGCAGTGTGCATTCTGGTCAATTCACTGTTAAGGCTCCCAGCTTTTCTTGGTCATTGTACGCCTGAGGTGGAGAGGGCTAGAGAATGAAAACTGCTTGACTTAAAATATCACAGACCCACACAGTCTAAAGAGATGTGGCAGGTGGTTTGCAGGTTGCTTGCTCATATTGCTGTAGGTGATCCTTCACTCCAGTGGTGAGGGAGGAAGATGGTCTCCTTTACTCCAAAGAGTACACATTAGCCAGCAGAAAATGTGTGACAATGGCCTGAGGAGCAGTTTATTAGACACATATACTCATGGCCTGGGGGCATTTGCAATCACAAATAGAATGAACCAGAGTGCTGTAGGGGACAGGCTTTCTAATAATAGGAACATGGTCCTTCTTGTTTCTGCTAGGAGGATATGTTTGGTCTGTCTGAATAACTTTGTAGGCTGGTAAGGTGGTAAAACTGGTTAGGCTTGGAGGAATGCAGCTTGCTAAAATTTATTTATTTATTTATTTATTTATTTATTTATTTATTTATTTTTGTGGTCCTGGGGATTGAACCCAGGTAGAGTTTATGCATGTGGTAATACCTCATGCAAGCAAAATTTTTGCTAAAGATCATTCAAAAGTGACTGTAGCAGGATATAGATAGGGAACTGCTACAAATACAGGTCCTGTTCAGAAGAAGGCATGGAGCCAGGGACCTAAGTGGTGAATATCAGATGGATATCAATTGAAAGCAGAGAATACGTGAGAGATGTCTACCTATGTTTTATTAACTATGCAAAGGCATTTTACTGTGTGGATCACAAGAAATTATGGATAGCATTGTGAAGAATGGAAATACCAGAGCACTTAATTGTACTTATGAGGATTCTATACATGGACCAGGAGGCAGTGGTTCAAAAAGAACAAACACTGCTTGTTTAAAGTCAAGAAAGGTGTATGTCAGGGCTGTATCCTTTCATTGTGCATTTTCAATCTCCGTGGTAAGCAAATAATTTGAGAAGCTAGACTTTATGAAGAAGAACATAGCACTAGGATTGGAGGAAGATTCATTAACAACCTGCATTATGCAGATGACACAATTTCCCTTGATGAAAGTGAAAAGAATTTGAAGCATTTACTGATGAGGATCCAAAAACATAGTCTTCAGTATGGATTGCACCTCAACACAACAAAACAAAAATCCCTACAACTAGGTCAGTAAGCAATTTCATGATAAATGGAGAAAAGAATGAGGTTGTCCTAGATTTTGCTTTACTTGGTTCTATAGACAATACCCATGCAAGCAGTAGTGAAGAAATCAAAAGACACATTTCACTGGGAAAAGATACTACAAAAACCTCTTTAAAGTGTTGAAAAGTAAAGATGTCACATTGAAGATGACCATGTACCTGACCTGTGCCATGGTCTTTTCAGTTTCAAATTATGGTTGTGAAAGCAGGACATTGAATAAGGGAGACAGGAGAAGAATGGATGCTTTTGAATTGTGGTGCTGGAGATGAATACTGAATATACCATGAACTGCAAAAGAACCAACAGATATATCCTAGAAGAAGTGCAACCAGAGTGCTCCTTGGAAGCAAGGATGCCTAGACTGCATCTTATGTATTTTGGACATGTAGTCAGGAGGGACCAGTCCCTGGAGAAGGACATCATGTTTGGGAGAGTGGCAGGTCAATGAAAGAAAGGAAGATCCTCAACTAGATGGATTGACACAGTGTCTGCAACAATGGGCTTAAACATAAAAAGAATCATGTTCCTGGCACAGTATGGCAGAGTGTTTTGTTCTGTTGTATATAGGGTCATAGTGAGCCAGACCCAACTGAATGGCACCTAACAACAAAAACAACAGCAACATAGCTGGTGCAAATCTAAGGCACTAGTCGCAACAAAATTGGTACTTTTGTTAGGTACTTACCTGGGTGGGGTACAGGGGAACTCACAGCTAGGCCTTGGGGTATTGTGAGGTGTGGGCCCCCTTAGCCTAGGGTTGGAACCTCACACTCCCACAGGCTGTGAGTGTGATGGAGACACAGCCACTCTGGGAGTGTTTCAGGGAACGAACTCAAATTTTATTTAATGGCTCAGTCTTACATGCAGTTGCTCACATATTCTCTATGTGACATTCTCCTGTGCTCGGTCCACCTATGGGGATGGACACTGTGGGGGGAAACCCTCTGAGGCTGTGCCCAGGAGACCCCCAGGGAGCACCATCTTGTCTTCTAACCTCTAGGCCAGGACGGGAGTGCCTCATTGGCTTTCTTTTAGTCCTGGGCATTCCTCAGGACTCGAGGTAAGCCAGATAGGCTTGAACCCAGGGTCTCACAGGGTTGTGGTCCCACAGATTTCACCCCACAGTGATACCCAATGAGACCAAAGGGGTGCATGGCTTTAGTAGAGAGTTTTAAGATATCAGGCTTAGACTATGGAGTTTGTTAACCATCTTGTGGCTTGATCCAGTTGTAGAAATGATTACTTTTAGTTGCTTTTCTCTGTTTTCATTGTTTTAGTGAGTGGTTCACTGAAGTTCTCACTCATCCTCCATTCTTAAAGTCCTTTTGTTGCTATTGTTAGGTGCATTGAAACCAACTCAATGGCACCTAACAATAACAACAACATGGGGGCACATGTCTGTAATAGTAGTAATTAGGAGGTGGAGGGGGCTGGGGTTAAACTCATTTGGTACAGCACTGCTCTGCATGCTCTGAGGCTCTGAGCTTGAGCCCCAGCACTGCAAAAATTGGAGAAGGACGGGCAGCCCACTCCCCAAAATAATCAGCTATCATAAGTCCTATGAATAGCAGAGAAGCACTGACATACTGCTGGGCATGGTGCAGTGTCAGGGACTGTTTTGTTCTGTTGTACATAGGATCGCTGTGAGTCAGACCTGACTCAAGGGCACGTAACAACAATCTCATCAAGAAGGATGTGGAGGCAGGAGGGTTGCGAGTTGGAGAACAGCCTGTGCTACCTTATGAAAATTTTTACTCAAAAAACAAAACAAAATTAAACAAAAGAACTTCAAGAATGGAGGATGAGTGAGAACCTCAGTGAACCACTCACTAAAACAATGAAAATAGAGAGAAAGCAACTAAATGTAATCATTTCTACAACTAGATCAAGCCACAAGATGGTTAACAAACTCCATAGTCTAAGCCTGATATCTTAAAACTCTCTACTAAAGCCATGCACCCCTTTGGTCTCATTGGGCCTCTGTTATATCTGACTACGTGTCCTTGGTTTGAACATAGAATTGTGCCACTTGCTGGTAGAACACTCACCATTATGTGGGATAAGTTATTGGAACACTAGGTTAATCTTCCTTGATCGAAGTGATCGTTCTCGTAGCATTGACATTCTGCTTGGAATTTTCCAAATACATCATGTCTTGTACAGCTGAGATGTGGATGAAAGACACAAAATTCAGGGAACAGAAGAAACCTAGAAGGCATTCTTCCAACATGTGAACAGTGACCTTCCTCCCTGAATGACCTGGAACAGTGACTGTTTTTTAATCTTCATATTATTCTATGTTTTAGGAATTTCTATGATTAACCTGAAGATTGTGTGCATGGTGCAGTGCTGGGTAGAGTTTTGTTCTGTTATGCTTAGGGTCACTATGAGATGGATTCAACTTAAGGACACCTAGCAGCAACACGATTAACCTCTTTCACTTGAACAGTCCTTGTTGTTGTTAGGTGCCATCAAGTTGGGTCTGACTCACAGCAACCCTATGTACAACAGAATAAAATACTCCCCCACACCGTGCCAGGCACATGATCTTTTTCATGTTTAAGCCCATTGTTGCAGACACTGTTTTAGTCCATCTGGTTGAGGCTCTTCCTTTTCTTTTGTTGACCTGCCATTCTCCCAAACATGATCTCCTTCTTCAAGGATTGATCTCTCCTGACTACATGTCCAGAATACATGAGACACACTCTAGCCATCCATGCTTCCAAGGAGCACTCTGGTTGCACTTTTTCTAGAACAGATCTGTTGGTTCTTCTGGCAGTCAGTACCATAATTCAAAAATATCAGTTTTCTCCTGTCTCTTTTATTCAATGTCCAGCTTTCACAACCATAATTTACAACTGAAAATACCATGGCATGAGTCAGGTACATGTTCTGTTGCACTTAAGGCCACTATGAGTCGGACCCAACTGGACAGCACCTAACAACAACAACTTGAAAAGTTAAGTGTTGAAAAATAAGTCTCTTTTTGAGCTTGTTGACAATGGACAGTAATTTGGAATTATGCTATTATCAGATATTAATAATTCAGTGATTTATTAAAGAAGCAATAGAGTGTATGAGGAATAATATAACTATGAAGTTAGACATATCTGTGATTTAAATTTTAAGTCAGCATTTTGTGTTTCTTCTCTATTCAAGCATTAGTTTCCATGTCTTTAAAAAAGAAAATTAAAACCATACAGGATTTTGTAAGAATTAAATAGGATAACTTATCAGAAAGTTAATATTTATTGAGCTTTCAATAAGTGTTAGGTTGCCTTTCCATTACAGCAGAAATCAAGCAAAGCTGAAGAGGTGGTGCCTACAAGTGATAATATTAATATAGGTGAATGAAGAGAATGAAAAGTTATGAATCCCATGCAGAACAGCCTATTAGGGTGTGAACATTGGGCTCTACTTTTAAAAGGACACGAGTGACTCCAACATGTTACAAAAGCTGAACATTATTAATGTAATTTTTGTGATTTTACTTGGTTTGGCTTGATTATCTCTACATCATAGACCCAAAAAATTTTCACTTTCATTATCTCAACTACATTTGGTCTACAGATAACCCACATTTGCCCTTAAGGTATTCTGTGCTTTTGGTGTTGTTTGTTGTTGTTAGGTGCCATTGAGTTGGTGTCCAACTCATAGCAACCCTATGTACAACAGGCAAAACACTATTGTCAGTGCTTCCCACTATTCATAGGGTTTTAAATAGCTGATTGTTTTTTGGGAGTGGGTTGCTCGGTCCTTCAAGCCTATAGCAACTAGTGTTCCCAGGTAATCTTTCATCCAATTACTAACCAGGTCCGACCCTACTTGACTTTGGAGATCTGACAGGATTGGAAGCCACAGTGGTACTGCTGCAGGTTTTTGGTGTTTACCTCACACTTATTCTTTTCTGATTTTGTGTGTATTTAGATCTTTGTCATTCTTATGCTATCAAGATATTACAAAATATATATTTCTAAAATTTCAGTAGTTTTATTTTCCTTCCTTAAATATTTGTGTTTTCTACAAGATATTTTTTAGAATGTATTTTTTCCTAAAGAGCTTCAGGAATTGAACAGTGTATATCAGATTACACATGCTTCAGATTATTTTCTCTTTAATTTTGGTATTGTTATCTGAGACTTGTTTTTAGA